>JABASL010000714.1:0-14439 GCA_019775825.1 Neanura muscorum | reverse complement strand
CGTATCCTTTAATCCGTAATCCCTTCCAGGATTTATGTCATCAGCACTGCAGGCAAATAAGCTCTTTAATTGTTAGTAATAACGTTATTAACTATCTATATAATTATTAGTTAGTTAATTAGTCGTGGTAGATTACGTTTACTTTAATGCCCAACTAATTTACCTGATTCCTGAGAACCATGAAAAACCCTCCGTCAATCCAGAAACTTTTGTAAACAATGTTGACATTTGACGAAAATCCACAGAAGAGGTTAGGATGATAACGTTAATCATATTTTCTCAATTGTTCATAAGCAATTAACAGTAAATTAAATATTAGCATTCACTTTAACGTTTTCGCTCCGTAATCGAAATTAGAAAATGGATATGCGAAATATAATTAGAGATGACGAAGATTGGTGTGCAAATCCTCGAGATCCGGATCCTTCGACAAGTCAAGGTCAACTTCATCCTGGGTAAAATTCAATTTTTAAGTATGGAATTTGAAGGAATTCCATGCTAAAACACTGTCTTGATTAATAAGAATTAATTGACCTCAATCTTAATTAGCTTACATGTTTGAAAATATGTCAGTCACTGTTTAGTGATCATGACTAATGTGTTCCGTCTTAGGTCCGGGGAACAACAATCGGGATTTCGAAATATTAGCCAGATGACCGGATCCTGGGACACGTGGGACTATCCACTGGAAGATAAAATACGACACCCGGACGGTCGAGCACTGTCTCCAGAGGTTCACCTATTTCGATCCAAACTAAATGAACATTGCCTCTTCCGCGACTGTCAACACGAGCTGGAAGAGGCACGGTGTCGCTGCTCAGGTGTATACGGACATCGCTGCAGGAAATGCCTTGAAATTTTTTGTTCCTGGCCTTGTAAGGACCGAATACCGGTAATACATAACCGACATGAACATGTCGGACATGAAGAAGTACCGAATACATTTAGAACTGAATTTAGAGGACGTTGGCGGGGTGGACATAGGCAGGGTGGCCGACGACAACTCCATGGCCAGCGTAGACCTATGTAACAACGGATTCTCTAAAGTTTCCGTTATTTTTTGTACTTAATTGTAATTTAAATTTTAGAATTTATAATATTGCTTACAATTCTACCGTTTCTGGTTGTTGGAGCTAAAGTTTCAGCCATGTTTTAAGGATGGTATACAAAGTATATTTTATACGGGTAAATAAATTATGTCAACTAATTTAATCCTAATTAAATTTAATCACAATTAATTTAAATTCTAATTAAATTTAATCCTAATTAATTGAACTTTAATTTAATTTGTGAGAAGTTGTAAAAGAATTTTGAGAAATTTTGAGAAATTTCGGACCAAATTGTTTTGACGGAGCGGGAAAATACAAATTTTGTATTAATCACTCTTTTCCCATTGCTTTTCTTTTTTTTTTCACTTTCTTTTGTAATAAAATTGTGATGAGAAAAGGAGAGGCTAAAATCTCTGGACTCTGTAGACGTCATTTCTCCGGTGACAACAACTAAATTAATTAAATCAACTTCTTCAAATTCAATTAAGAGACACAAGTTGGGCACAGGTAAGAAAACAAACTCAATTAACTCATTAATTAACTTAGAAAAATTTAGGGTTAGATTACTTGGGTATGATGACTCATTCCTACTTTCTGATGTCCATTGTTTTTTTAAGGGGCGGGGTAGGTCATCCCGACTGGTTGAGTATTCTAGGATACCAGGTTCCTTATGCCTAACTTGTAATCTGAAGCACTGAACTTGGACTTCCCTTACCAGTTACCTTGTTGTCACGGCTTGAACTCTTGTAAACTTAGTCACAGCTGTTCCCTGGAATCATCATGTCAAGTGGAATATCATCCTCTACTATGTCTCTCAATTCTTCCGTAGCTGAAATTCCTAATGATCCTCCAGCTGAAGACTCAATTAAAGTCGTTTGTCGTTTTCGACCTCTCAATTCGGCTGAGGAGAAGGCTGGATCAAAATTTATTGCCAACTTTAAGGATGAGAATTGTGTATCCCTAGGGGTAAGGGAAATGTTATAAGATTATAGATTTAATGCTAACTTTACTAACCTTTTTGCTAATTACTAATTACAGGGGAAAGTATACCTCTTTGATAAAGTCTTCAAGCCTAATGCTACTCAAGAGAAAGTTTATGAAGATGCAGCGAAATCGATTATCAAAGGTAAGGCATTTCTTCTGATTTTGGGTAGATTTGACCAAGGGTTGTGCAACAAAAAAATTTCGTTTTTCGTGGGATGAAGTAGTAATGCTTGTCTAACGTTAACTTTAACGTTCACGTATAATTTACAGATGTACTATGTGGATACAACGGAACAATTTTTGCCTATGGTCAAACTTCATCCGGAAAAACTCATACAATGGAAGGTGTAATGGGAGATCCTGGTAAAGAGGGTATCATACCTCGTATTGTCAATGACATTTTCAATCACATTTATTCCATGGATGAGAATTTGGAGTTTCATTTGAAATGCTCATACTTTGAAATTTATTTGGACAAGGTACGATTATAATTAACTAATACAAATTTTCAACTTCCAGTGTAATCTAAATTACGGTATCTTTACAGATTCGAGACCTACTCGATATTACGAAAGTAAACTTAAGTGTACATGAGGATAAGAATCGAGTTCCATTCGTCAAGGGAGCCACAGAACGATTTGTATCTTCTCCAGACGAAGTATTTGAAGTAATTGAGGAAGGAAAGTCTAATCGTCATATTGCCGTCACAAGTGGGTCAATTCACTGCGTGCGTTTCATATTACCGTTTGAATTTTACAAATAACTTTCTATTTCTTGCAGACATGAATGAACACAGCAGTAGAAGTCACTCAGTATTCTTAATTAATGTTAAGCAAGAAAATTTGGAGAATCAGAAGAAACTATCTGGTAAACTCTACCTCGTCGATTTGGCCGGAAGTGAGAAAGTTTCTAAAACAGGAGCCGAAGGTCAGGTGCTTGATGAAGCTAAGAATATTAACAAGTCCCTTTCCGCTCTTGGGAATGTTATCTCAGCCCTTGCAGAGGGTGTCGTAAGTACCATTTGTCAATTCCCCTATTCGAATTCTGTACTTGAGTGAACGATACTTAAGTTTTTACTTCTCAATTTTAGAAAACGCATATTCCATATCGTGACTCTAAATTAACTCGAATCCTACAAGAGTCCCTTGGTGGAAATGCGAGAACTACTATTATAATCTGTTGTTCTCCTGCGTCATTCAATGAATCCGAAACTAAATCAACACTGGACTTTGGACGAAGGTAGAAAAATAAGAGAATCATTAAGCAGATAATTAACTCTCATGTGAATAAGGTCTAATGAGTCAAGTATGAATTTTCAGGGCGAAGACGATCAAGAATGTGGTTAGTGTTAATGAGGAATTAACAGCTGAGGAATGGAAGAGGAGGTATGAGCGTGAAAAGGAGAAAGTTTCGCGACTTCGTGGAAAATTGGAACGGGCGGAGGAAGAATTGGAACGATGGAGAAAGGGTGAAACAGTTTCTAAGGATGAACAAGTAGCTTTGCGTGATGATTCTATTGCACCAACACCAAATGATGCTAGTATGTAACCAAGTACTTAGATGTTGACGTTTAATTAATGGTAACTAATAATTAACATTTTGAAATTCGTAGCAGTGGCACAAATTCCGCAGCTCCTCCCGTCCAAACAAGCTCCAACAACTTCTGTCAACTTTGATGAAAGAACCAAGTTTGAGCAAGAGCGAGAGAGACTCTACCAACAATTGGATGAGAAGGATGAGGAGATTAATCAACAGTGTCAATATGGTGAAAAGTTGAAGGAACAACTTTTAGAACAAGAGGAACTTATTTCTACTTCAAGAAAAGACTACGAGAAACTTCAGCAAGAAATGAGTCGAATTCAGGCAGAAAATGAAGCTGCCAAGGATGAAGTTAAAGAAGTTCTTCAGGCACTAGAAGAGTTGGCATTAAATTATGATCAAAAGGCTTCCGAGGCTGATGCCAAAGCCAGAGAATTTGACAGTATTAGTGAAGAATTAGCACAAAAGCAGGTAAGCCTTAATTGACGCGAGAATTAACGAAAGCTTTGACACTCTTCGCTTAAAAACTTTGAACATTTGTTAGTGCATCATTATGCTTACATATTACAGACAAGTTTAAATTCCTCCCTTTTGGAACTTCAAACACTGCGAGATCTGACCTCGCATCAAAAGAAGAAACGTAATGAAATCCTAGCGAGTCTATTGTTGGATCTAAATGAAATTGGGCAGGCAATTGGTTCACCACTGATAGAGAATATGAAACTTGGAGATGGAATTGAAGAAGAGTTTACAGCAGGGCGTCTTCTCGTTGCAAAGACCAAGGCTGAGGTCAAGAACCTTGTTTACCGCTGTCAGACACTCGAGGCCGCTCAAGGTGATCACTTGAAAAAAGTTGATGAATATGAGAAATCCCTTGGAGAGTGTCGCCTCAAGGTTTCACAAACGGAAGTCCGGATGCAGGCTCTTCAAGAAACGGCCAAAGAAGTTGAGGCCCGTAGGCGAAGCCTGGAAGAACAAGTTGACGCTCTAAATCATGAATGCTCTCGACTTCGGGCTCAGGAGCAAGTTCAATCTCTTGGTCCAGCCCAGGCAACGGATGCTTCAGTACAGGAAGCATTAGAAAAGCAGTTGGAACAAAATCTGGAACAGCATCAGAAGCAACTCACGGCTCTTCGTGATGAGATTGCTGCCAAGGAAGCACAAGTTGACCAATTGCGAGAGTGAGTTTTACTTTTTAAGCAACATTATAAGCTAACATTCTTAAATTTTATTCGCTACAATTTGCGACCCTTCTGGTTCATTTTCAGTGCCAATCAAAAACTTGCATGTGCACAACAACAACTCCAGGAAGACTTCGACCGACTGAAAAGTGAAGATGGAGATAAGGCAGCTAAGCTCCAGCAGATGCTGTAAGACCTCAAATCACAAATACACTGAAACTTTTCAACTTTTTAACTCACATTTTGGTATAAATATTTACTCCAGGTTGGTTCAAGACAAGAGGGAACAGGCAAGGAAGGATTTGAATGGACTACAAGAAACTGTCTCAAAAGAACTCCAAACTTTATTGAATTTGAGAAAAATGTTTGTGAATGATTTACAAAATCGGATACGGAAGGTGAGCATAAGTTCTCTATCGAAAAACAATAAATTTATTTTTGTTTGAAACGTTGTTTAATTATTTTTGTTTTAATTAATTTTAGTCGGTTGGTGTTGAGAATGCTAACCTTGAGTCAGCAGAAGATGCCGGTGGAAACCTGGGTCAGAAGCAAAAGATCTCATTTTTGGAGACTAATTTGGAGCAGCTTACCAAAGTACACAAGCAGTTGGTTCGAGATAATGCGGATCTTCGTTGTGAATTACCAAAATTAGAAAAGCGACTTCGAGCCACAATGGAACGTGTTAAGGCTCTTGAAGGAGCACTTCGCGAGGCCAAGGAAGGTGCAATGAGAGATCGAAAGAGATACCAATATGAAGTGGATCGGATTAAGGAAGCTGTACGTCAAAAGAATTTACAACGACGGAGTCATGCGGCACAGATTGGTGAGTATGATTTAATGTCTCGTAATTCTTGGGCTATCAAGGAAGCACATTTTCCCATTTTCTTTATTTCTCAAGACATGACTTTCTACTTTAAAATTTTTTATAGTGAAACCTATTCGTGCTGGTCAACCACATCAGGTTCATGCTCCAGTCGGAATTCGTGGTGGGGGTAGTTCAGTAGGAAACATGATCTCTTCGTCTAAGAATGGCGAATAAATAATAACTGGTAAAGAATTTATTTTATACGAAAAACTTTAATTGAAAACTTTCTACTATTTCGATTTTTTGATAAGTTTTTTATATTATTATAAATGGAATGAATTAAATTATCTATGGGTTAATTATTATTTACATTCTTTGTAGGTGGTACTACGCGATGGAATTCACGTTCAAGTTGAATAATTTGAACTCTTTTACTAAATTGTCGCCCTTTATACAAGAAAAAATTGGACAGCACTTGGATTTTTTTGATACTCTCAACCAAACAAGCTTAATTACTTCAATTGCGTTTTCTATGCTGGAAACTTAATTGTGACTTTAGACATTAGCCGTGGTGATCTTTAACAAAATTTCTTAACCTATATTTGGTAAACTACACCATCTACTACAACCCTCCAAAATTCTACCTAATCAAGAGGAACTTTTTGGGTAGGACGAGGTGAAAAGTTTTATTAGGTCATTGATTAGGAAATCATTAATTCGGCATAGTTCTCGTAGCATTTACGCTAAATAAGTAGGAAGGCTTCTACTTTTTCGCTGGTTATGGCTGCTCTAAGCTCAAAGCGAGCAGGAGCCTTCTTGTATAATGTGATTTTTTAGCCTTATTAGTTCAAGTACCTGTCTTTGTATTTGGGGTCATTCAAAATGGAAGCGTGTTGGAGAAGAGCTCTAATGATCAAAATCCTCCAAAAACCTAAAAAAAAAGCACTTAAAATCTTGTTTCCTCATCTTCCAATTTGAAGACTGAATGTGAGACTTTTTAACCATCCTTTTTTTTTTCTTTTGCGATCAATCGCTGAGTATCCCTCGCCACTGCATGCCTCTTCTGGCTTTCCAAATATACTTATTAGAAGCTCAGATTACCCGAATTATGTCCTAAATAGGCTGAAAATAGGGACGACGGACTGACTACTACGTTAAAGCATGACAACGTCCTTTTCCTCCCTTCCATTCTTTAATGGCTAAAAATATTATTTAAATTGCATTTTGGGTCAAAATAATTCGTATTCATAAGTTTGGTTGTGGTTTTATTTGATTGATAAAAGTAGGAAAATGTTTAATTTAGATTTTAACATTGATTTATTAATAATTAGTAGCAACTATATGCAAAATATGGACAAAGAGGAAGCTGCTGATGATTGATGAATAATTAATGGATGAAAAATACTCTTAACAAAATTATGAAACTTTCCTGTCAAAAGCGTTCAGGTAGGGTATTCTATGATTTTGATTTTGTTTTTAATTCAAGTAAATAATATTAATTTAATTTTAGTTCCAAATTTCTCACATTAAAAATAGCAAAGATCACAAGTTAAATTACATAAATAGCTACAGGGAATTTGTTCTGTTAAATTAACCTACTTTTCTGTGTAAACACTTCAAGTCAATAAAAATCAAGTGACTAATATTTTATTTCGTAGATCCTAAAATAATACTTCTATTTAGACAGATTTCTGTGAGGATTTGACCTCAGGAAAAGGTCAACTCTTATTGACGTTCATTACCTCAAGTGCGTCAAACTGGTCATTCCAGATTCTGGAATCTAGAGTCTGGAACACGACAAACCAGGTTAACTTAATAACTTATGTATTTTTTTCTTCTAATTTTGTCTTTTTTTAGGTCATACATGTAGGACAGCACACATGGAAATTCTGGAACAACACATTTTGGTCCAGTAAACTTACCTGTACCAAAATGGTCTCCAGGGTTCCTGGACCAGGACAAAATGGCACGACCCTTTGCGTTGTAATCATGGAATGCGTGAGTGAGTGAATTTTGAGTTTGTTCATTTTACAAGGCTTGTTTTGTATTTCTAATTTTTAGGTTTTGAATTAGTTTCTAGGCTTCCTAAAGTGGAACATGGGAAAGCAGTATCCTCCGTATGCCGACACAGAGAAAATAACCCGGGCCATAACACGGGCTGGTTATGGTTTTTTTCTGTTGCCAAAAGTAGAGCAAAGGCAGAGAGGCAGGTCATCTTCCAGAAAGATGCGTTCAGAGTGCGTTTTGTTTGCTTTTTGCACAAGAGAAAGAATTTTCAAGCGTATCTCGTAATATTCGACTTTTTGAAAGGAAGTCAAGTGAAAGTGGAGTAGGAAAAAGTGTGATTAGATTAAAGGCCGGGGTGGATATTTCCAAGTCTCTTGGCTGTACGAACCTTCCAGTTTTTTCACGAGTATCCAAGTGAGGCTCTACTGCAAGGAAAGGGAAAATTCAAAGGTTCAAAATGGAAATAGAAAGTAAGAGAAAGCGGCCCAAAACACACTTTCTTCATTTCCTACTTTTCTTCTTTGAAGAGACGAGGGAACTGCGAACAAATCGATACTCTCCACGCGTGGACCATACTTTTCCCTATCCACCCTCACTTCTGTCGAGTCATCGAACTTCCAGGCTCATTCCAGCCCAAAACTCCAGACACCATTCCGCACGCACTTTTCACAATACCCCCACTGAGGAAGGGGGCACCCATGACGGGGGAGGCCCCTTCTTTCCCTCGAACGTACTACAACCAACTCCATAACACAAATCAAACGTCCCATTATGTACCTCAAGAACAAAACCAGGTTTTCTTTTGCAATTATTATCTGTACACAATGGCATCCACTTTATTTCTTTGCCTTTGTCTTAAATAACGTTTTAATTTAAATTATCTAATTTAAATTATCTAATTTAAATTATCTAATTTAAATTATCTACTTTAAATAATAGGACTCAAACACAAGAAAATCCATGGAGGAGAAGACAAACAACGAACAAACGACGACGACACTTATAACATTCTTCGGGAAGTATGTTTTTTTTTTATGCAAACAGATCAGTCCTTTGTCCATTCCTGGTTGGTATTGAGTAAGTAGTCCTGTCTGTACCCCTTTTCTCTATAAAAAAAAAAGTTTCAGCCAAAAAAAACATGGCTTTTCAAACTTCAAAGCCCAGAATCCAGGATTACTTGTCCTTTTCCAAGGGATCCGTTGACCTAAACCTTGGAACTTTTTTTTTCCACCATAAAATGGCCATGATTTAGGTAGACTTAGTTATTTTTTTCTAAACATTTTGGAAAACTTTTTCCAGTAGTGTACAAAAAGTTGAACTAAATACTAAATACTACCAAGTAGTACATTTTCTAGACTAATTCTATTGTTTACGCTATTATTTTTCATTTTTCACTAACAAATTATATATAACAAAAAAATGAGACGTTAGAAAAGACACAGGAACGATTCCGTTAATTCCGTCAATTCCACTACACACATTTCCTACTTTTTAGTAACTTTAACCTAAAAATACTTGGACAATGGACATGGAGGGAAGGAGAGAGCCTGGAGAGTATATTTGACTCAAGGAGGTCAATCGTATTTTCCATTTTTATAAAGATTCTCTCATAAATTGAGATTTATAATTTAAATTATAATTAAAGTGCCTACTCACAGCCTTCGAGGAGGAGTAAGGCCTTTAGGCAGCCTTTTTAAATTTGTGTTAAATAGTTAAGTTTGAAGTCCATTATAAATTAAGCCAAGATGGGGCTGTTGTCCATTAAGGAAAGAGTAGTACGAGGCCTTAGCTTGGTTTGGTTGTAAGTTTGGTTGTAATTAAGTCAAAGCCCTTAAGTCCTCCTAAAGGCCCAAGTAATATCTTTTTTGAGCATAAATATAGAAATCAATATAAAATGATAGGCGGGGTGAGTGACCTTTACAAAGGTCAGGATTTGCCTGACTAAATATACTAAATGTCAATTAAATTTAGCTAAGTAGCAAATTTAGTTATAGGTGGCAAATAATGCTAGATTTCTAGACGGAATTTTCTGTCTGCATGATCTTTTTTTTGAGGTATTTAAAAAAAAGGTGCGTGAGCTGCTTGGTGGCTTGATCTTGTCTGTAATTGTCCTTAGTTGGTCAAAAGTTAATTCTCTCTCCTCCATTATCTCCAAAATCTAAAGGAATACAAAAACAAAAGAATTAATTAGAATGACAAAGAATTCTTGTTGTTGTTGTTTCTTTGTTACTGGAAGGCAGAATGCAGGTGGATTCTGGAGAATCAAAGGACAAAATTTGAATTTTAACATCACGGACAGCATGATGACACACGAAATTCGTAAATCTTTGAATGATGAACAGGTTTTTTTTTTGGAAAATGAGGAAGAGGAAGAGAATCCTTGAAATTTTTACAAAACAAGAATCCTTGCCATTTTTTTTGTAATTTTGTAAAGATTAGTCAGGAACTTAGGAATTAAGAGACATCATTCAAAGATTTTATACCCAAGTGTCCAAGGCTACTTTTAATATTTACTTAAACGACATTTTAATCCAACACTTATTTTCCAGTTTTTTTTTCATGTTAACAACAGATTTAGACCCCCTCCATCCACGGTCTCAGCTTTTCGACACTGGCAACAATCGATTTTTAAAAGAAGATATTTTTAAACAGCCAAACAATCCATAAACAATCAAAAAATTAAAATTCCAGCAAATAAAATCCCAATTTTTTTTAATATTAAAAAATTATGGGCCAATTTCCCAATCCAAAGACGTTCCATTTTTTTTTAAAATAAAAAAAAATGAAACTAACCCATGTGAATCTCCCTTAAAATTGGTGTGAAACCTTAATTAGAGCGTTGAATTCAAGAGGCCAGAAATAATATCAATAGGGGTTTACCTAGGTAGTTTTTTTTTCAATTAACAGTTTTCTAAAGAAACCATTATTCAAATTTTTAATTTTGGTGTTTGGCTAAATTATGTGGTAATTTTAAATCCTAATGTTGACAAAGTTTTTGGTAATTTTAACCAAAAACGTATCAAATCTGTCAACATTTATCTTTCTCACTTACTAACTACTGAGAGTCGCATTGGACAACTTAAAGCTTGGTCCCATTTTCCAAATCCTTTAAAAATCTTGGCAATCGAACGCGGCCTCACCACTTTGTCATTGTCATTAAGTTAAAGTTAGGAAATTTAGTTATGATCTCACCTGGTTGAGTAACTATTCTGTTCCCATCTTCCAATCATTTCAATCAATTTAGAATTGTGGAAGGCTGGACACGACTAGGAATTGATATTGGAGTGAAGCATTGGGAGCTTGTGCGCTTGGACTCGAAGAGATCCACTGGAACCACTGCTGAGAAGTGTTGGCGGCCCATTGGCAATGACTCCGTTGACAATTGAGGCCACAGTGGGACCATGATGATGAGAGTGCCCATTGGCATTACTATTGTTCCCATTACTAGTATTGTTCCCATCAAGGTCCAGGAGGGACCCACGGTGGGAACGTCCATGCAGATGACCATATGAGTGTCCACTCCCACTTCCGTTGGTTAAATTCGTAATAGTTACGAGGCCATTAGAGGGATGATGGACACCGTTGACCAAGGATCCACTCGCCGTGCAGGATACTCTAACTTGTGTTTCCACACCTTTTCCAACAGAGTCCATTCCATGTCCACCGGTCGTTATCCCGGTGTTGGAAACACCGTTATGTATATTCGTTTTGGAGCTGGTTCGAAGGGCGTTTGATGAAGAGTTGGTTGAAGTGGTCATTCCATTTGGGGGTGGTACTGAGGCAGAGCTTTCATTCTAAAGCAAGAAATAAAATAAAATCAGTTTGCGGATAATTTCAGCAAATGTTGAAAATTGTGAGGATTCGAATGATCAAAAGTTGAGGAGCCAAAAGTCATGATCTTCGTCATGGGGATCGTTTCACGCATCATTTAAAAAAAAAAGTGACAGGGGAGGGAGGAGTTGAGCCACACTTAAATTCAAGGAATCGTTTCTCGAAATCTTTCTCACGTGTACTGGACCAAGGACAAGTTACTGAGATCATTAACCAGGGTCAATGCACACATCCAACCTAAATCCTTCAACTGTTCAATAAAATTTCAAATCCCTTCCAACAATAATAAGTTCGTTTATTTGGGAAGTCAGGAAATTAGTTTGTAAACCAAAAAAAAAATATTTAGCAAAAACGTTTCAAAATCACTTTCTAAGCTCTCAATCCCAATATTATCGTTACACAATTCTTGAAAAAATGGCTGTTCTGCCCTTTGATTGAATAGACATTGAAACTAGGAAAATTAACCCGTTTTGCAAAATAGCATGGGCTCGTCCCTATATTACGTCATCAGAAAAAAACCCAATTTTGGCACCCACCCACCCTTCGTAATCACTTTTTAACATTGTTGTCATCAGAAAAAACCCAATTTTGGCACCCACCCACCCTTCGTAATCACTTTTTAACATTGTGTCAGCATTAGACCCGGTCAAAATTTCGAGGGACCCACCCACCCGCTTGATGACATAAGATAGGGACGAGCCCCATCAGGTATGGATCAGGTATGGCGACTAGCGCCATAACTGATCGATGGTCGCATACAACTTTTCATATCGTGTGGTACCTAAATTTTCCCCCTCTCCTTGCCATAGGAGAGGGAGGGGCGAAAGGAGGGAGAGCGGGAAAATTTAAAAATTAAAGGTGACTACGCTTGATAGGAACACAAAAACTAAAAAATTGTAAAACGAAAAAAAAATTCAAAATTTTAAAAATTGCGATTTATCGGCGCCGCATTACTTTACAGGATTTGAGTTCCACTAATCTGAAACGGGCATGTTTGGTTGTATTTTTTTTTTGTGGCAGAGCGTAAAATCTCTCTTTCGTTTAGGTTTAAATTCTATTCTCAGCGTTGTTCGTCGAAAAGATTCCATAAAAATTGAACTCGAGTTCAGTCACTCCTCTTTTTTATTGCCAAAAAAAAAAGCCCCAGTCGAATCCAAAGCAATTAAAAATGCAAGTGTTCTCAGCAGCCATTTCAAAAGCAGTAACAACAAAAATGGCAGACCCTGATTCCCTTTGTCAATTTCAAATTCAGACCTTTCTTTTTTATTTTTGAAAAGTTTCGACAGGATAACCTCAAAGCCGAGAACTTTTTAAGAACCAGAACAAATTTAAATTATGAAACCACAATCTCACGATTCATTTTCTTCAACTCCGCACCAAATTGCAGATTTCTTTGTTACTTTTTTCAAAAAAAAAAATATTGTAATAAATCTAGGCACGAGGAAACTCTATTGACACCCAGCAAAAGTTTTACTAATCAACTCTTGTATAAAAATGTTCTTTATACAAAAAAAAAGTACTAAAGTAGCGTATACTGTTCAAAAGTATAAACAAAGTAACAAAACAAATGTTAGGTCAAACTAACGAATTCTCCATAATTTGTAAATTTTTTATAGATTTGAATAAATAATTAAGTAAATAGTTGTTCTTCTCCAATTTTTGTTAAACAACTAAAAAATTTTTTTTGGACACTTGAGCTTTGAGATTTTTTAGTTACAAAGTGGACTGGATTTTTTTTTGTAAATTAGGAGCTTAATTTTTCTTGGAGACTTTTAGGATTTGTATACAAAACTTTACATTGTAGACACCAGTTAAATAATTAAGAATTAGAAGCCAAAGGGTGGCAAAATCCGTGGTAGGGTTGGTGGCTTAGGGTGGTATCCACCAATATACGGAGATTGAAGTCATGAGAATTAGGGTGTGTACGCAGATTGAAGGTATTATAGGTGGCAGCACGTCCAAATTTTTTTGTTAGTCCCACCAGGCGAATTTATGCAAAATTAGGAGCGTTTTTTTTAAAAAAAAAAAGGCTTCAAGTTGCCTCGAGCAGATTTAATGAAGCCATTGAGTCCTGAAGCCCAAGCTGTGAGTCAGTCTGTAAAAGAATAAGGAAATAAAAAAACAAAAGGAAAACAAATAGTAAAATGTATTGAACTTAAAATAAAAATTGTCATAAATCAATATAAAAAAAAAGGATAAGTCGAGAGTCGCCCTACTTTTAATTACAACTTAAAAGTTAATAAATCAAAAATCAACTAATTGAGATTGGGATTTTTAGGAAATGAACTTGACCCAAAAAGCAAAGCTTGTCACACTCACAATGCACAAATTCTCAAGATCATTTGTGAAAAACTGTACCCTATATTGCACAAACTGCAGCAGCCTCAGTACTAAACCAAATTCTAACCAACACTTAAATTAAATTAAAATGCTAAAACAGAATAATTATATTATTTCTTAATGCATTTGTGTATCCCCAGCCTCCATTTTCTTAAATTCATTTTCATTTAAATTTAAAACATTATGCAAACGACTTTGGCTAAACTGCAGCTTTCAAAAGATACAAGAACGAAACATTTGCCAAACTTTTTCCTCGTCTTCTTAATCTTCCTAGGAAATTTTCCTTTAGTTGACCTAAATTCAATGTCTGTTTTAATTATAAACAAGCATTTCTGCTACTAACAAAAGGCAAAGTGTCCATAAAAACCATTTCATGGTTTTACTTTCTTTTTTTTTAGAAAAGAAGGAAAGTAATTTAAGGATTTTTAAATGAACGCAGGAGACATTATGGTTATAACCCCATTAGTTTAGTAGCAGTTGTCATGCAAAAACCTCCTTCAAAAGCATCAATAACGCCCAGAAAAGTGAAAATGGGTCAAATTAACCCCTCCCTCACCCCCTTCACTATTCTAATTCTATTTCTATTTATACAATCAAATTCAATAAAAATCACCTTAAGAAAAATGGTAACAAAACTTGGTTGAAATTAAGGCAGCCATAATGCAACGTGTCAATCTAAAGGATGCAAGCCCAAGCCATTTTC
>JABASL010000713.1:0-14448 GCA_019775825.1 Neanura muscorum | reverse complement strand
GTGTGTTAGGAAAGCCCCATAACGCACTCTTTTCCATATGGCATGGGCTTTTGTGGGCTAAGAAAGTCCCATAACGCACTCTTTTCCTTATGGCATGGGGAAAATACATTGGGCTATTTTTAGTGAGTGAAAGACACCCGCATACACTCTACTTAGGCTGTAATTTAGAGGGACCGTGAACCTGAACAATGAGAAATAGCCTCATCTTTTGCTTTCTTCATTATTGGACCTACTCCATCTTTTTTATTCCAGTTCCACCAAAATGGACACTTGAGCCGAGGGACATTAATGTGTCGGCGGGTCAAAGCTTCAGTTTCCATTGTCAAGCAGACGGCTATCCAACTCCATCAATCCTGTGGAAACGAGCAACGGGTAATAATCATAAAAAAACTAAGCATTTAATATAGTAGTACTGTATAAATGTCTACCATCTAAAAATACTACACTATATCCTGGGCCAAAGGGCCAGGAACCCTCCTTCCACTTTCTGTCTTCCACACATTTCTCACTTGCTTTCACTTTCAACAGCAGTTTGAGAAAAAAAGCCTCCACGGCTAACTACCGCATACTTTTTTTTATTCTTTCTTTCACATCCTAGCTTCGCTTTCCTGATACTGTTAATTTTGAGTCTGAAAAATGAGCTCTTCCTGACAGGGCCTGATTCAGCAACATTGTAGAAGGTGTAAGGTCTCCCTCATGTCCAATTTAAAAACTATTTCTTAAAGTGAAGAAAGAAATAAGGTTTTTACCTTTTGTCTTTTGGAATTCCTTGTTTTGTAGGCTCACAACCAGGAGAATATAAAGACTTGACAGGAAGTTGGACGGGAATCTACGTCAATGGAACCATACGATTTGATGAAGTACGAAAATTGGACGAAGGTCAATATCTCTGTGAGGCTCGAAATGGCGTCGGTTCTGGTAACTGAATTACATGTTAACACCAATTTAAATTGAGATCATTAGACATTTGACGCCCACAAGAAAGTCAACAATTAACCATAATTATTAAGACCATGAATTCCGTTAAACTGAAGTTCAGGAAAGTTAAGTATAAACTATTGATGAGCTCAAGGTCAACTTAGTCAACCACCCGGTTCCAGGTGTGAACACGTCTTCACGCTCGATACAAATAAGTGCACGCAGCAGTGGCCTATTTCAGATTTGTTTTGTCTGCATTTCCCCCGGTTCGACCTTTCCTCCCGTCTGTAATTGCCCAATCGGGGTCGCTAAATGAATCGGCAACGGTTAATTTTGCAGCATCTTTTATTACTATTATAATTTCAGTTCCACTGACTAGTTGTGTATCCTCAAAATTTCCAAGTCCCGACAAAAGATTTTTCTGAATTTGACGGAATTTCACGAATCAGGTTATTTTCAAGGGATTTTGGAATTTCCGAAAAAAAGGAAACTGGTTCATTTTTTTTAAATTTTGGTTTTTCAAAATCATTTGGACGTTCCTGTGAAGTTGTGTAATTTTTATTCTTTTTTGCAGGACTCAGCAAAGTGATATCCCTTAGAGTTAATGGTAAGTTTTACTACCGACAGAAAACTGAATTCCAGAATTTTGGTGACATTCGAACTCCAAAAAAAAAATTGTTAGGTTCTGTGACTGGCAGCAGGTTGAAGGATTTTGTTACTTGACTGCTTCCATTTTTCCTTTAGAAAACTCTATATTTTATTTAGAAAAAAGTTCATGAGCTAAAAGGTTCCTAACTCCTGGTGGTTTTGGCCAGAAAGACGAAAAGAAAAATGAACGAAGTGACAGGATTTGATTTTTTCTCGCTTGATTTAGTTTGTCTTTTATTTCTTCCTTGGCCCTCCCTATAGGTCTCCCTTTCCTTTTATTCCAGTAGGTTGAAAATACTTCCAGCGTTCTTCTTTATGTTGTTAGAAAGTGATGGTGTAAGGAAAAAGAAAGGCTGAATCCCTTTCTCTAACTCACACTTGTAATTTTCTACTCAATCAACTGAAACCTAAAAGCTTTCTCACCCCAACGCTGAATCTCTTCCTTAAAAAGAACTTGCTCAAAAACTTTCTCATAAACTTTCGTCCAAATCCCAAAATTAAGCTCAACTTTAGTTTAAGATTGTGGCTAAAGGAAGTTCTTGGAGGAATCCACTGGGCTTTTCCATTCTTTTGTCAATACCAATAAACCTAGGCACGGCGCGGTGCACAGACCGCTGCCCAACTTTTATTGTCCCGCAAAAGTAATATCTTTCCTCTCGGCCAGCTTTCGGGCATTCCTTTTTGTCCTCTTTCCCTAATTGCCTTCTTGCGTAATTGAGAAAGTCTTGAAAAGAAAGTCGGACAGTTTGGGGAAACTTTTATCCATATAAAAACAGATTTTTGCAAGTTCGACCTGACGCCTACATGTTTTTCTATTAGCCCCAGCCCAATTTCTGGAACGGGATCAACAAATATCTGTTCGTGTGAGTGGACGAGCGATACTTCAGTGTAGGGCTAAGGGCGACTTGCCAATTGAAATTCAATGGTCCAACAAACACGCCAAAATTACAACACAATCAAATCATAGGTTAGGATGCTTTTATAACAGATTTCGAACGCTGTTGTAGCTTTTGAACTTTGGGAAATACAGTTGAAATTTCCCTTTTGGCAGGTATACAATTCGTCAACAAGATTTGGAGGATGGCGTTATGTCAGAACTCCTTGTCAGGTATGCTCTACTTAACTTCCACCAAGGATCATTCCAAATTAGGCTTACGATATTAACGATTTTAATTATAAATTAAATTAAGGATGAAGAAAGATCCCACTAGGGTTCAAACGAATTCATTGAACTTCAATAAAATTGACACTCTTTTCTATCATTTTCTCAGTGATGTGAATAGGGACGACGGTGGTATCTTCAGTTGTCGAGCTGCCAATATGTTCGGAACGGATCAAACTTCTGTCGTGCTCAGCGTTCAAGGTGATTTTTTTTTTGCAGCGCTGCAAGTACAAGGCAAGGACGCTACGTCGTCCACATAGATGCTAATTCTAAAAACATTTCGCAGAGCCACCTGGGCAGCCTAGCCATATTCGTGTGATTGAACAAAAAAGTCGGTCTGTCAGGGTATCATGGGTTGAGTCCTTCAATGGCAATAGTCCCCTCATTAATTTCATCATTCAATACAAGTTTCCTTCAGGTAAATTTAATAATTATGAAAATAAATTTATTTAGATGCTACTAATAATATGTTAAGTATTTAAAACAAATAGATAAGAGTAAAATACAAACTTAGAAAAGATCTTCGATTATTATAGCCATAAGCCAAAAGCGGCAGGAAAAACAATCCGTATTACATTTTGATTTGTTAGAAGATAATACAGAAGGCTCATGACGCTTGTTGAATTTGCAAATGAAAGTAAATTTTGAATTCCCTGAAAGAGGTTATTATTGATTTTCATTTTAATTATAGAAACGTGGACCGAAGCAGAGGTAGAAGAGGTAGCGGTGCCAGCGACTCAAACGTCGTCTCGAGTAGACGGACTCTCTCCAGCCACGACGTATCATATCCGTGTCCTCGCCTCCAATTCTATGGGTTATAGTCCACCGAGCGAATTAGTTCAAATGACCACAGCGGAAGAGGCTCCAGAAGGAGCCCCGGAACATATCCGAATTGAATCAATCGGGTCAACGGAGTTAAGAGTCAAGTGGTCCTCACCACTTAAGACTCTTTGGCATGGAAACATTCTTGGCTACTACGTTGGATACAGAGAACTCGGCCTGGCGTTTCCGCCTGAACTTGGACCAGATTTTACAACACCTCATTACGGATTTAACTCCATCTTGGGTGGCCTTGACGCTAATGGTTTCCACTTCAAAACCGTGGATGTGAGTACTAAGCTTGGAAGAAATTGGATCAAAGGAAAACCACTCTTTCCCGACTTAAGTATCCCTTATGAGACCTTAATTCTTCCATGTCCAACAGGTTGGCATAGACTTTGGTGGAACATCTACTCTAGACAGTTTGAACAAGTTCACACGATATGCAGTTCTGGTCCAGGCATTCAATTCACAAGGTAAACTTTAACCTTTAAAATTTTCAATTAATAAAAAAAGGTTTGACTTTTTTTTTCTCTGGAATTCGGGTTTTATAATTCACGCTTTCGGCGAAAATTGCCTACTTTCTCTTCACTGAAATTCCAAATTTTGACATTCGTAATGGACTCAATACAACAGCATTTACCACAAGTTAAAAAAATGTTTCACACATAAAAAAATCCTTAGTAAGATTCAGACTTTTATTACTAAAGATTTTATAAAATTCCGGAGTCGATTACTCGCAAATTTTTAACCTAACTTTTCCCACTCAGATGCTATTTTTTACGAAACACATTGCTGGTTAATGACTCCACCGGCTTGGCATTCTTAACGATTTTCAATTGACTGTTCCTCGCTCGAACTCTTTCAGGAAGTCTGTCCAGCGATTGCATTTGCTTCCGGAATATTTCAAGTGAATTGAAATTTTGTCTTCACTTGTGCCTTGTGCGGGTTAGAGGAGTTGTACTTTGCGCATCATGATTCTTAGTCATTTCACTGATTTTAATTAATCTCATGGTAGGGCCTGGACCTCCATCACTTCCTGTCATTGGTGCAACGCTTACTGATGGTAAAGAACCGGCTCGCTAAAAAAAAACTAGGGTGTAAAATAAATAGTAATATTTTTTAGTTCCTTCGATGCCTCCAGCTACAATCGTGTGTGCGCCAACGTCTTCCCAGAGTTTGCAATTGACCTGGGAAGATCCTCCACTTGAAGGACGCCACGGAATCATTGATGGATACAAAATCAAATATCATCAGGAAGAAATGGTAGAACCATCTGAGATTGAAGTTAAAGTTTCCAAAGTCAAATCAACTACGCTCCACAGTTTAAAACGCTGGACCAATTACTCAATATCTGTTCTTGCTTTTACGGTGGCTGGAGATGGGGTATATTCTAGGCCGCTCATTTGCACTACGGATGAAGACGGTGAGACATAATTTTTTTTGACAAAGAACAATGAACGACTTTGCAAATTTTGTTGTCAGTTCCAAGTCCTCCTGGAGGCATTAAGGTTCTTCCAAGTTCTCGACGTTCAATTTCAGTATCATGGCTTCCACCTGAAAAACCAAACGGAAGAATCGAACGATACACAGTCTACATGAAGGGATTAGACGCTTCAAAAGTGGTCAGTTATTTTTCTGAATTTCGAATTCCGTTCAATCATCAATATGACGTCACAATTTCTTTTAAAAAAGAACATTATTTCAGGAAAAAAAGAATTTGCTTCCGCATGAAACAACATTTGCCTCCGTGGGACTAAAAGAGAATCAACAATATGAATTTTGGGTCACGTCTTCTACGAGAATAGGAGAAAGTGGTTCCACTCCTCGGGTCAGAACAGCCACAGCAAATAAAGGTACTTTTCGTTACTACCCTCGAAATCTTCTGCTTTTTACCAAGTGAAGTTGAATTGATTAAAGGCTTAATGATCTTCCTGGTTCCGAATTTTAGTACCTGCTAAAATTGCATCTTTCGGTAACTTGGTTGAAGTGGAGTGGAAAAAGACGCTGTATCTTCCATGCGAATCCGTTGGAATCCCGGAATCAACAGTCACTTGGAAACTGAATGGTGCTCATATAGAATTAGGTTCACGCCAGGACGTGAGACTTGAACTTTTGTTTTACATGTCGTTGAAAACAAACGTTTTCGTGAAGTCATTTATTAATAGCCATTCATTCTCAATAAGGTAAACGGCGCTGGGACTCTAACAGTGGAAGGGATCAGTGTTTCCGATCAAGGAAATTATACGTGTAGTATATCAAACCCATTCGGAAGTGATATGATAACATACAGCGTCAGAGTCCAAACTCCACCCCCGTCCCCTTCTGTCCACGTAATAGAAACGTTCTTTACAGCCGTCCACATAGGCTGGACCATTCCTAGCAACGGCGGAACTCCCATAAAAGGTAATTTTGGTCCTGTTTCTTTTATTTTTAATTTCTCCAAGAAACGAACGTGAAGGGTATTCCCAATTGAGGGACTTTGAACTTTGCGGCAATGATTCTACAAAAACCGAGAAGATGGCTGCAACCCTTTTTTTTCTGGAAAGAGTACTGGAGCGCCTTTTTTCTTGGTAGTGATTATGATTCGGAAGGAGAGTTTCTTGTTTTCCCAGGGTTCGTTATCCACTACAAGAGTGAAGATGGTGACTGGGAAGAACTAGAGGCAGAATCAGCCTCTAATAATCATATTCTCAAGGGACAATGTGGATCCAACTATCAGCTCTATGTAACAGCTACCAATAAAATTGGAAGTGGTCTTCCGTCCCAAATTGTCCAGGCGCATACCAAAGGGAACGGTGAGACTTGGCACTAAAAATAAATATCGTACCTCTTTCGTTTTTATGATCTCCAAACAATGGTAGTCCGCCCACTCCACTTTCTCTTAGAACCTAAACGTCACTCTCTAAATACTAGATAATATTCGGCTCCAAATTGCAAATTACTCCACTTTAATGGACCCATTCTGCAAATTAGCGCAGCGCTTAAGTTAGGTTAGTAGTCTTTAAGATGACTACCAACTAAGCCTTCAGATAACCCACAATAGGCTTACAAGGCTTTCAAAAAAGTTCAACCAGCGGAAATTATTGCAAACGAATTATTGTGTTATTCACAAATTTGGAACAAAACGTCAACCAGATCAGGAAGCTTGTATTGTCTAGAAAATACTGGAAAGTAAAATGTTTCCAAAACTTTTAACTAATTCGTCCTAAAGGAAATCCAACATAATTAATAATTCGTTTGCTAAGGACAAGAAGTTCAATGAAATAAATTTCACCCAATCTGCTTCCGCCTAAATTGCAAAAACCCTTTCATTTCCGGTTGTAATGATTGTAATGTAATGCCGTAATGTAACGAAAACCTCTAAGAAAACGCCTGGCCGTATCCTGTCATTGTCTTCTTGCATTCTTACCATCCACTTTACACCTTTGTGAAGGAAGCTAGAGAAAGTGTAGTGGAGAAAGTGGTTTAAAATTGAGTTTTTTAGAGGTAGTTTTAGAAACTTTATGATTTGTAATCATTTCTTGTACTACTTATAGTTCCCACAATAGGAAAGAAAAGCGAAGTTCTGAGTGGAAACTCGTCCTCCATTACAATTCGGTTTGGGACTTGGGCAGAGCCTGAGTGTCCCATCCTTCGCTATTCAGTTGACTACAAAGGAGTACTCGCCTCCACCGTTGACACTAATTGGATTCATGTCCCAACTGAATTAAACGTGAGTATTTTTAATTCTTTTCTTCTTCCTTCTTTATTACCCTTCCATGATCATCAAGGCTCGCTTTTTGGACAGGCGTTTAAAAAAAAACGCAAAAACGAGAGACCGAATTGCTCTTCTTTTTTCCATCTCAAGCGCCTTTGTCGTCTCTCGAAAATTCGCCCATTTTATGCTGTCAGCATTCTTTAACTTTTTTTTTTGCCAAGTTTTGAAACCTTCCCAGCATTCATAAGGCTCACTTTCTCCTGCTTTCTAGTCCAAAATGCTAATGTTCGCTGGAACACTAATGTGTTGATTTCATAATATTCGACCATAGCAAAATGTGAATAACTTTCTCTTTTAGCCCAAACTGATGACGTCCTATACAATCCACGGTCTGGAGTCTGGGGTAAAATATTTTGTACGAATTAGTGCGGAAAATCATGCTGGAAAAAGTAGTGTCACGTACGATTTCACGACGCCGTCCTTGGCTGGTATAATCTTCAACGCCATTTGAAATTCTCATTGAAACGGGCTGACCTCCTCTGGACTCTGATCCTTACATATTTCTTTTGATCCGCTCCAAGGTGTGAAATGGAGTGGAAATGGAGGCGACAATGGAGAATTAGACGAGACAGATGCCTCTCAGTTGTACACTTCCTTTCTCATTGTCTTCCCATCAGTTTTGGCCGTTTTGGCAGTGACTGGGGTCATTGCTGTCATGTGCTACTTCCGTAAAAGACGTAAGCAGTTCCTGCCTAAAATTCCACCACAAAGAGATATGGCTTTTACGGGACTATTTTGGAATTTTGATTAAATTCTGCCATTGTCTCCTGTGTTCTAGGACTGGGGTATGGCCCTAAAACTGTCATTGGCGATTCGCCAGGTGGAATGAACACGTACGCAGATAATCAGATGCCAACTGGAATCATTGGAGGCGGAAGGAGTCGAGAGGCAAGATATTGCCCTGTTAAAACAACTGATCCTTCATCAAGCGGAGATGGAGAAGATCTGGCTAGATATAAAACTTGTGATTCTGCAGGTTGGCAAATAATTAATTATAAATTAAACTGTCACATCTTCAAAAAATAAGTGAATGAGTTTTGTGTTATTAAAAAATCATGTTTGTTTTTTCAGATTATGGCGGAGAAGATGTCTGCCCTTATGCTACTTTCCAACTACCTGATAAAGCTCCTGGACGACCAATGCTTAACAAAGGAGAAAACCAGAAGAAATTTGGTTATCATACAGGGGAGACAATGTATAATGTAGGAAATGTTTACAGCGGCCCGTATCACTCCCTGGAATCTCCCGGGTTTCATTACAATCAAGCTCCGACAATGCAGATGCGGGTAATTTATGTAACATTCATTTTTCTCCCGGAGAAAGTTTAAAAAAAAAAGCTTTGCTGTCTCCCACTTCCAGATGAATATCTTTCTTGTTTGAGTAGGAACCGGAATACATGAAAGCAAAGCGACGGCGTGACTTCGAGAGTCAAGATTCAGATAACCTGGCAAGCACTGACTCGGAGGTGAAAAAAATCCTAAGTCTCCATATGCCTATTAGAGACTATGATACTCTAGGGTCTGATTCCGAAGGAGAAAAATTTCACCAGCGATCCCCTCCAGCTCATCATCACCAACTTCCAAGACTTAATCACCAACAACAGCAACCTATTCCTGGAAACGTACTCAACCGAAATTCGAGTGGACCCACAATACAACAACAACATGAACTCATTACGTTTAGACAAAGACAACGCTCGGGTAGGTAATATCAGCTCACCAAATACTTCAGCTCTACTAGCCTTCAAAATCTTAACAAAGCAGTGAATTCTGAAAAGTGAAAGCAGGAAATTCCTTGCCCAAACATATTATCCGTTGGCTGTTCCTCACTTCACCCCTACTTTTCTAATTTACTAGATCCAGTAATTACATCTGAGCCTTCGACACCCTCTTCAGACACATCCCCTGGGGGGAATTCTCCGCCTCGTAAGTCTTCCTATCTATCACGTAAGCATAATAAATCCAAGTCAAGTGTTCAAAGTGGATCCAGTGCCAAATTAAGAGTAAGGAGCAGCAGCGGCTATTCAAGCCATACAGAGGAAACATCATTTAGGTATAGCCTACTGGTCATTGTAAAGAGTAGTAGGGCATTGTAGTACCCTGAATTTTTTTTAAATTTATAAAACTTTGGATTCGCTTTTTAGTTTTGGTGAAAGAATCCAACCACCTATCAAATTCTCAGATACGAGGGACCTTAGCGACGCTGGAGAAGTTGAAAAAGGAAGTGAAGAGGAGCCAAGCACATCACAGCCCACAACGCTTAATATAAAGAAATCACAGAGGAAGACACGAAAATCTGGAAATAGAGTTAATGCATGCGGGAAGCGCTACAGTACTGAAATCGGCGTGACATCTACAATTTCTCAACGGACTAGGGGTCATCGCAATGACCAACCTGCATATCACATCGATGTTTGATGTTACGACGTTCCTTAGGAACAAAAATGATAGCGCATATAAAGTTTGTTGCTCCTTATTATTACTAAAACATGACGCTTTTTCGATTTGTTGTAGAATAAGACTTCTGACTTTAAGATTAAAATTACAGAAAATCAGTCATCTTATGAAATACGGAATTCTTGAAGTCACCTTTGCTATTTGCTAATCACTGAAAATTAACTTCCCAAACAAAATTAGTTCTCGTCAACCCGACGATTTCGCTCGCTAGAAGTCTAGTCGCAATCTGGAATTCCGATTTGTATATGAAGAATCGCTGCATAAAAGATGCGGTTGCGGAAATACAGCATCATAGATGATCATAAGTTTTACTAAGGCTGTGAAACCCCTGTCCTGTTTTTCTTCTGTTTCATTTTCCTGTGTCTTCTTCCAACCAGATGTGCTTCCCATTGTATTTTCCCGACGAAAGCACGATTTCCACACTCTTCACAGTATCGGATAAGATTATCTTTCTCGTGATTAACGCACGGAACTAACTTTTCATGAAATATGGGATGGCCAAAATTCCCGTTCAAATAATTTTCAAGAATTTCGATTGCTGGAAGTGTTACATTGGCCTCCCAAGACATCTCATCTGTAAGATTGCCATCCAGTCCAAAAATCGTTGGAACTTGACGCATTTTTGGATGCAAGAAGCGATGAGCAATCCATTGCAGTTGACGTTTGGCATATTGACGTGTGGCAATTTTTAACAGCCCAATTCCTTCCTCAAAGCAGTGATCTCCAACAGGAGTTCGCCTTTCGGATGCAGAAAGTCTGAGATAATTGTTGAATTCTTTAAATCCTATCGACTGTAAAAGTCCACGAGTAAAATCGAAGTCCCTGAAAGAGATAATTGAGACAATTTGATCATTACTTAACGTGGAAGCTTTTGTCTGATAAACGAGTTGTGCTTTGTCTATTACGAACCAGAGAATCGTATTCTCTGCTCAACAACAAACTTAAGCTTCCCTTACCCGTGAACTCCCTGCAAATCTTCAATATATACGTCTAGTTCATTTCTAAGCCCCTTTCTAACCATTTCATCGACTCGCTGGTCAATGCGTTGCTGCAAAAGTACTTTGTCCGCTTGAATCCAAAAGCACAAAGAATTCTGAAAACGGAGTGGCCCACCCAGATGTGAGACTTCGTGGTCTTGAGATCCTTCCGTTACTAAGCTCCTTTGTTCTGAAATTATGTCAGAGTGTTTCCGTCCTGTTTGGTAATAGATTTGAATCGATCGAATAATTTTTCGTCGATCGTGCGGGTGCAGGGTTGTAGCCCTACTCCGATCACAGGTCTCCAACGCGGAGTGAAGTACAGTAGAAGGGTACACATTCAAATCCTCGTCGCCAATGTCTCCTTGTTTCCGTTCAAACAGCGACAGAACTTCTTGCGCTAAAGATTTAGGGGTCTCACTTTCACTTTCCACCGAAATTCTTTTGTCTTCATTACATGCCGAATCAAGCTGTTTCTGTTTTCCTTCCAAGACAAGTACGTGCCATAGCAAACTTTCGATGTAATAATTTGTACCTCCTACAATAATAGGAATTCTCCCCTCGGCTAAAACTCGGTGCACCTGATATCGAGGAATATATGAGTTTCCAAATGAAATTTTTATTCCCTTACCTAAACGTAAAAGCTTTTGACGATTACCGATAGCAAAATACGTACTTACGATTGGCAAAGCTTCCTTTTGGAATAGAGTAATGTCATAGCTTTGCCTAGAGTCAAGAATGGACATCATATGATGCGGAATTCCCTGCATTTCCTCGTGGGTCATCTTATTAGTTAGGATATCCAACCCCTTATAGATCTATGGAAAAATGACAAAGTTGATACATCTTAACGTCGGTATTTTTAAGCCCGACATGTAACAAACTGGCATGTTGCGTGTACTGTTTAAAAAGCTTCGGGGTTTCAAGATTCCAAAAAAAATCTGACCGGATAACAGCAATCCAGCCGTTTGCATTATTAGGGATTATCGGAAACACGTAAGAAAATGAAGTGTTTATTACCTGCATCGAGTCAGCGGAAATGATTTCCCCTTTAAACTTTTGGGCAAGGCTAACTGCTAATTTAGACTTTCCAGTGGCCGTGGCACCCAGAATTACTACCAGTGGCAATTTTTTAAGAACTTCAGTGTTCGGTGTAGGTATCATATTAAACGCTGTGAATTTACACAAATTACACAACGTAAATCTACACCAACTAAGGTACGTCGAGAGAACCATTCATTTTAATAATTCATAAATACAATTTGTTAAATACTGAGAACGAAAACGGAACCGTGATTATATTATCAATTATTGTGGTGAGAATTAAATCAGTAAATTAATAGTTAATTAACATTAACACGAACCTTCGTGCTAAGAAGCCTAGCCTGAGCCTCTCTCTTCAAGAAGGTGAATTCGTGTGAATTCTCGCGCTTTCAATATTTGAAACGAAGTTTTATTATGTATAGTCCGAATCAGAGTGNTTGAGGGGATGAGGGGCTAGCTTCTCCAGGATGAGGGGCCAGGTTTCAACGACCTCTTCAAGGTGAATTCGTGTGAATTCTCGCGCTTTCAATATTTGAAACGAAGTTTTATTAATTATGTAGTCCGAATCAGAATGAAAATTTTGATATACGATATCAAAATTGAAATCATTTTATTCATGGAGAGAAAACGGAGAAAACGCTGGAAACCAAAGCGATGAAATTGTCTAAACTAATTAATTAATCAAATATAGAAAGTTTTTTAAAGCATGTTCAACTTTCTCCGCTTTCTTTTTTTCATTTTGTTTTTCTCAAAAACTGGTAACCAGTTCAATCTGTAGACATCTTTTATGTCCTATCCGACCGACCTATATTCTAGATGTTAAAATCCAGAAATGTTGTTTCCGATTCCAGGCAAAATGATAGGATTCTTCTCCGAAAACCGAAATCAAAGAAGAGAAAGCGGAGAAAGTTGAAGACGCTTTTAAAAAACTATTTATTTATGTAAATTATTTTAAAATATTTTTCTCATTCCGTTACTGACGTTAATTGCATATCACATTGATTGAACCGAATAAGGCTGAGAGCCAATCACCTTGACTGACCGGTCCCTTGTGCCCCGTAAAACAAAAGCAATTTTAGCAAAATTTTGCTGATTTACATGTTTCGGAGCCCTACTAAATCTAGGTAGACTAAACACCCGGTCTTTTGTTTTTTCGAAATCCCCATTTAAAACTTTAATGAATTTTTGAAAGAGAAGTCCAGACATTATCTAAACACCCGGTCTTTTGTTTTTTCGAAATCCCCAGTAAAAACTTTAATGAATTTTTGAAAGAGAAGTCCAGACATTATTTACACCAACCTTGGTTTGGCTCGAGCGTCGTCTACGAATTTACCCCGCTTTTACTCCGATTTATAACCCCGAAATTCTTATAATTTTTTATAATGCCAAATGCTTAGGCAATTAAATCAGCTGAGTAAATTTAGTAGTCTAGGATCTGTGCAGCAATTTAATTTTGGCAAGAATGTATTCACAGTATGACCTCGAATATAAATCTGAAAATATGTGTCGTCCAAACAATGTTGCGCTGCGTAGCGTTGTTCTAAACTAAAAACGGAATTGACAATGGTCTTGGCTGAAATTATTACAATTTGGAATTACAGCAAAGGTTAGATTTTTGATTAGTTGAATATTATACGGCCTCACTCAACGTGTTGTAAGGTTACCGTAATTTTGTTTGTGATTTAGTCCCGAAGACCAACTAGCTTCTCGCTCTTTTCCCATAACTCTTTGCCAATCAGCTCATCGAGGGCAGCCATTACTCCAGGCCAAACATTATTAAATCGATACATTTCTCCAGTACTCTGCGAAAGGCGTGTTGATAGAGAGCAGTATAAGATCACATCAGCCCCCTAAGTGTTAACCCAATGACGCTGATCATTTTTAGGTAACTTTAAAATAACAAATTGTAATTCATACCTCTGCAATAGAAGAACCGTACAAGAATATGTTCAAATTCGCTTTAAATCTCTTTAACCAACTACTGTTTCGGAATATGTCAGTTTTGACATAACCAGGGCAAAGGACGGAGACTAGAACGTCAGCTCCTTCTAGTCTTTTTGATAACTCTCTGGCAAAATACATATTAGCCAGCTTCGAATTTGCATATGGTCCATGATTGTCAAGTCCAAAGGCCTTGCCTCGTTTTTCTAACATAAGGTCATTCAGGTCCAACTCTGCGAAAAGATGAGCAGTCGATCCAACAAAAACGATACGATTCCTATAAACAGAAGTCAAGATGGATTCCGGTAGCAGTTCGTAATGACATTAATCGTCTCATATTCAAATGCTTACGCCAAAGATGGCTGAGCGTTTGCTTTTAGTAGGTCAAGAAGCAGCAGCGTGAATAGAAAATTTCCTAAATGATTAATACCCATATGTGCCTCAAATCCGTCAGAGGTTTTATGTAACTTGCTTCCATTATGAAGGACACCGGCGTTGTTTATCAGAATATTAATGTGCGAAAACTTTTCACGGATCTCATGTGCACAATTCCGTATTGACGCCAAGTTTCCGAGATCAAGGGGTAACAGATCCTATGATAAGAAGTTCTAATTTTAAATTTAGATTAAAATAATTGTTATTACATAATTGTTGTAGGCTGTTATTTTTCATTACCAGTTTTGCGTGTGGTAATTTTTCTTGAATTTTCTGTCTCACTTTCTC
>JABASL010000712.1:0-14457 GCA_019775825.1 Neanura muscorum | reverse complement strand
CTTGGACTGATTTTGGACTGATTTTACACTGATGGACTGCTTGGACTAATTCTGAGGCTATTTAGACTGATTTTTGGACTAATGGGGCTGCTTGGACTGATTTTTGGACTAATCGGACTGCTTAGACTGATTTTTGGACTGATGGGACTGGGTTTGTTCGAGATCCTAAAGCTGCTCCACAAGTGAATTTTCGTTTACTTGCAGGTTACCAAACTTTATTAAGAGAAACTTGGAATTACATTGAGCCTGTGCTTTCTTACCCATGAGCCAGTCTCATATCAAATTTGATTTATAAACTAAGGTTTGTTGTATAGCCAAGTACTTAAAGTTATTTGTCAAAGTTTCTCAAAAATCCATTTTGGTGTAAGCTGTAAAGTCGGGGGAGCTTAAAGACTGTGGAAATATGCGGTTAGTTCTGTTGCTGTTGCTAGTCCGATAAATCATGGTTTTGAATTGGGACGGAAATGAAGTGGAAAACGAGATGCGGTTCGCCTTTCTTCTTCTCAAGGATAAACAAACTGACAAAGGGTCTTGCCTACCCGGCAAAAAAAAAACTCTTTCCAACTTTCTCAACAGCAAAAAAGGTCCAAGTAGTTCCGAATGAGAAGGCTAGCTTAACCTAGGCTTCACGAGTCCTCAATACTTCCAAGTCTCGACAGAGCTAAACTCTTTATATTCTCCGCCTTCCCAACATCATCTTCTGCCTCCAAAAAAACCATACGTTAGCCCAAGTGAAAGTCAAGAGGAAAAGTGCAAGAAAAAAGCAAGCTAGAAGAAAAAGATTATTCCCTCTCGGCGTTTGTTCTGCTTAAGCTTTCTTCCCGCTCCCTCCTTCCTGAATCCTTGGAGTTGAAGGCATAAAGAATTGGAATTGCCCTTACATACAGAAAAAGAGCCTTAAGTGAATGAATTGGATCCCATCATTCCATATCGCATGAGAAGGAACAACAAGAAAGTGAGAGCAAGGCAGGAGTCATCAAGTCAGAGAAAGTAGACTTTCTTTTTTGGCAGTTTCTTACTTTTTCTTTTCTCCAACTTCACGCACACACTTATGCTTGACTGAGAAAAGCTGCTTTGGCTCTTTCTTTGATTTATGCAACCTCCATTTCGTGCTCTTAATACACTATTATTGTTTACTCTCCTAAGTCACTACAATTCCATAACTAGAATCTCAATCGTATGGTAAAAGTTTCTCATAAACTTCAAAGCTGTTGGTTGATTTAGGTGTTAGGGGCGGTTTAACGAGGGCAAGAAGAAAATCGAATGAGATGTGGATCGGATCTAAAAATGAGATTTGAAGCCGTGGTGAAGATGAGCTTGGGGAAGCGTTTTCCGAATGTGATCACATGAGATTTAACTTTCTGCGCCCAGGAGTCATGGAACAGCTCAAAAGATTATTTATGACTTTCATCTTCTTACAGTTATGAGGTTCTGAACTTTGTGGCAAAGGGGGAAAGAATCATAGAACATATTGTACAATTCAAGAAACGATCACGTCATTATTCCTTCATAATTTGCATCAGTTCATGTAACTTGATCAATTTCCTGATTTCAACCATATTTTTTTTTAAATCAGCGAGTTTGGATTAAATATTCAGTTAAATTTATTCATTATACATCATTATTTATTCATATTAAATATAGTTCAGTCAGTTGGTCAACAAATTATAGCGTGGTAAAACTCGATATCAACCGTTTCAGGTGCATCAGTGCGGAACACACGTCAGATGCCAAAAATCAAAATGTATGTATGTATTTTGATGGAGGGGTGTTTCCACCACGCCGCTCAGGCCGCAATCGGGACCATTAACTCTTGCAAAAAAATTTGCGCTCATTGAAACGCTGCACATAGTTCGATGGGACCACTATAAGAAGGTCGCTATCGCTGCTTGGGGAGGGCAATTGCGAAAATGACCGTAAAAGAAAGGCGGGCTGCGAATTCTTAATGTAAAAAAATCTTATGGTGCTGAGCCTATACATGGGGGTATCCGGGCGTACGACCCGGGGAGAAGATACATAAAACGTTAGGTTTAAAATATTAGTTCAGATTCGTATGGTTGGGAAGCTTTATGCTAGTGACCTTTTCATGTAAATCAGCTATGCTGTTGAAGATCTCACTTTAATTTAATAAATCACATCAATCAATCAAAAGATGGTAGTATTGAAAAAATTCTAAAAAAAATTTTATTTCCCTATTCTGATTTTTGTTCTGAAACAAATTTTTTGGAAACGCGAAGCTTTAATAAGATACACAGACCAAACTTTCCAAGTTAATGAAAACTGGTTTCTCCTGTATCGAAAAAAAAATGGAATTGCAAGGGCATACAGAATATAATTCAAACCTACGATTAAGAGAATGTTTCCATCTTTAATAAATCACATCAATCAATCAAAAGATGGTAGTATTGAAAAAATTCTAAAAAAATTTTATTTCCCTATTCTGATTTTTGTTCTGAAACAAATTTTTTGGAAACGCGAAGCTTTAATAAGACACACAGACCAAACTTTCCAAGTTAATGAAAACTGGTTTCTCCTGTATCGAAAAAAAAAATGGAATTGCAACGACATACGGAATATAATTCAAACCTACGATTAAGAGAATCTTTCCATAATGGACCTACCTTCCTCTTTCAACGGGTAAATCCCTTAAAAGACGCTCCACAAGAAGAAATTCCACCCTGGTTATTAACTATTTTACATAATAAAATGTGGGAGGTTTAGGTTGGATTTGGTTAGGTTAGTTGGGGTTAGTTTGGTTCAACATTTTCTGAGTGGCGCTAACTTTTTTTAAATGTCAGCTAAAATGTGCTCTGTTAGTAGTAACACAGTTGCCACCATTATTGCACCGGATTAATTGCTCAAGTAATTGAAAAATTGAAACGTTAGCGAGCAGTAAAAGGATTTTTACACAGACCAAACTTTCCAAGTTAATGAAAACTGGTTTCTCCTGTATCGAAAAAAAAATGGAATTGCAAGGGCATACAGAATATAATTCAAACCTACGATTAAGAGAATGTTTCCATAGTGGACCTACCTTCCTCTTTCAACGGGTAAATCCCTTAAAAGACGCTCCACAAGAAGAAATTCCACCCTGGTTATTAACTATTACATAAGAAAATGTGGGAGGTTTAGGTTGGATTTGGTTAGGTTAGTTGGGGTTAGTTTGGTTCAACATTTTCTGAGTGGCGCTTTTTAAATGTCAGCTAAAATGTGCTCTGTTAGTAGTCCCACAGTTGCCGCCATTATTGTACCGGATTAATTGCTCAAGTAATTGAAAAATTGAAACGTTAGCGAGCAGTAAAAGGATTTTTACTGATTTTTTTTTGGTAAACGTCATCACTCTCCTGAGATCCAGTTTAAATTGTGGATGAAAGGTGAAGATTTGAAAATTGTTTTGTTTGTGTGAGAAATCAGTGTCTACATTGGTACAATTAGAGTGGCTGAAGAATCCTCCTTGTAGACTAAATCCTTCCTGTCATCCTAAACACTCTGCCCACAAATCCCTTCTTTCCACAAGGAGAGACGAACTCTGATCTAGAAGATCCAAAAAGAAAGAGAAAGTGAAAGGTTGTTAACTCCACTTCCAAAGTGCCACACCACTCATTGCCCTCTCTCGCATTTCAATTTCCGTTTCTCTCTTCCTACCACTTCCACAGAATATTAATAATTTATAATTGAATTTTGCATGAAGTGCTGGTGACAGGCAGAAAGACTGCCTGCCTCCCTACTTTCACTCTAAAAAAAAAGGAGCAATGAGGTTATTTTCTCTTCATTTTTCATTTTTCATTTAGTTGGCAGGTGTTGGGAAGTGAATTTGGCGGTGGTGGTAGTGGTAAAAACTAGAAGAAAGATAAAAAGTGAGACAGGGACTCCCTTTACAAACACGAAGGAAGAGAGCCGATGATCTCTTTTCTTTTTGCTTTTAGCGCTAGAGCGCCTTTGGAAAGTTTGTCTCTCTGGAGCTGAGATAACGAAGAAGGAGGGAAAAGTCAAAAGTTCTTTTTTCCTCACTCTCTCTGGCTCTGTAAGGAAAAATATGATGAAGTGATATGAGGATGATAATGATGGCATCATGAGCTGGAACGACTTTCACTCTCTCATTTCACCCTCCTTCAAACACACAACTTTCTAACACACTTTGGGCCCATCCTTCCTCACTTCCACAAAGAAGCAACAGGCAAAAAGACCTTCAAAAATCCATAATTTTACCATCCTACTACTGCTCTTCCCAAAACTTTTTCTCTTCTTTCTCTAACCGACTGTAAAAGTAAAAGGGCCTCGGCCGCCTTTTGCTCTTTCACACTATTTCCAGAATCCTTACTCCTAGGAAACGCGTCTTTTCCTTTTCAAAAAAGATGAAAAAAAGAAAGAAAAATTTAAACCTTTATCAAATTCCAACAATGATTTTTCCTTATGGATCAATGCAAAATCTAGGCTCTTACAAATCGAATTGCAAGAGGCATACGGGACATTGAATTGAGTTAAATTTATCTGTATATTTTTGCGATTGTGTTCTGCCGGAAATCATTCAAAATTTCATGTTTGTTGAAATTGTTGTTTCGACACAAGGCTCAATTTTCGCAAATTTCTTCCAAATAGACTAGAATTTGGCATCCTTTTTTGGTTTCTTTGAAGCTTCGTTAGTAGAATTCAATACAAATTTTGTTGCTTTGGGAGTTGGCTAATGTTATTGGAAGTGCAGAAAGTTGTGCTCTGAGAGAAAGGTGATTGAAGAAAGAGATGAATTGAGTGGGCAGTGATGGAGTGGGTGCCTGGTGCTGGATTTCTTAACGTTGCCTAAAATAAACTTACGTTGTTACAGCCATGACGTAAACCGCAAAAACGTAGGTTTTTTTAAAAAAAAAAATTTCTAATTTATTAAAAAAAATTTTTATAGTATCCGATTTGTTTTTGACATTTTTGGCTTTACTGTGTGGCTGGATGTATCGAAAGTTGATTCACTAGGGAGGAAATATTTTGAGAATTGGATGGAGGGAGACAATGAAGTTGGTCATAATGCCTGAAATATTGGCACTGCTCTCCAAGTCTCCTTTCTCCAATTTCACTCTCTCACTTTCCATCCATGTTTCCATGACATTCCGAGCCGGGTAGGCTTTGTTGCTCAGCCAAGCTTTCATGTCCCACCCTGTCACCTCCTATCGCCAACAACCCAGTCAAGAGACACCAAATTCAGTCATGTCACTACTCCAATTCCATTGGAATCCACTCCCGCACAACTCTAAACATAGATGAAATTCTAGGTGGTAGGCACAATATTTCTTAGATTATTGCTTCTCCAGGATGCTTACTACCTACGCCACTTTCTACTTAGATCATTCACTCATGTAGAAACATTGCAAAAATCATAGAATTACTCAAATGATTCATAGAAAACCGGAAATCAATACAGCACGAAGCGGATACAAGTCACAAAAAATCTCATTGTAACTTCGGCTAGTTTCTTTCCACGAAATTTCCTTTATCTCGATACTTCATCTGTCAATTGTATTACAGAAAAGAGAGATTTTTTTTTGTATTTCAAAAAGTGTGAAGATTGCTAAACTTAAACTTAGACCTAAACCAAATTTAATTTTTTTTTAATTTCTAAAATCCGTTTTAAAAACTTCATAATCCTCATATTATCAGCTTCAGACTCACTGCAACATATTTTTTAAAAAATATTACCACCTTTCTCAGATTTATTCCATGTTATCGGAAGGCGGCAAAAAGGGATTATTCTAACATTACACTGCCAGCCTTAATAATTTAATCAATAAATATTACCACCTTTCTCAGATTTATTCCATGTTATGGGAAGGCGGCAAAAAGGGATTATTCTAACATTACACTGCCAGCCTTAATAATTTAATCAAATTCTCGCATAAAAATTAGGTGGAATTTTTGTTGACTTCAGGCGAATTCAACTAGTGAGTCCCTTAACTTGGAAAATTAAAAGGGCAAGGTTAAATTGATATTATGTAGTTTTAACTAATAATTTAACTAATACTTCATTTAACTAATTTCCTGATTGAGTTATTTTTGCATTGTTTTATTGCATTTTCCAAAATATTACAGTAAATTACGATAAATATTTGAGGTGAAAATTTCCCCATAGCCAATTATTTTAAAACTAGAACACGTTAGAATTCAGTTTATGAATTCAAAAAAAAATTTTTTAGTTGTAATTTAGTCCAGTTTCAATTCTTATGACACAAAATGAGAGCGAACAGGCATTTGAATTTGGATCAAGCGGTTAGTGAAAGTCAAACAAAACTGACTGTTAATTACACTTTTGGGCGGAAAAACAGTGTGCTGGAAGACCTGAAAATTATGCAGAGCCTAGAGGGATGAGTTATAAAATAATCGGAAGGATAATCACATATTCAAACAAATGAATAACAAATTTCACTGCTGTTTTCTTTACCCTTTCCCCATTTGAATTTTCTTGAGGGAAAGGATATTCTACAGTGGCTTCAGAAATGTGTCCTACTTTCTCCGATTTTCCTTTTTTCAAATTTTCCTGCAAATATTTGTAGGAAATATTCTAATCTTAGACATTCAATCATTTTAAAATATAACTCGTGGTGAATGAATATTTGAGTATGAATATTTTGATTCAAATTATATGATATTTATTAAAATTATTTTTTTGAGTGTGAATATTTCATTTTCACTTGCGCCAAAAACCCAATTTGAGAAAGAGAAAGCGGAGAAAGTTGGACACAAGATTTTTGAATTCCCTGTATTCAATGCAATCTCCAAATCATTTCGCATTTAGAAAATGAAAAATAAAATACATATCTTTGATAAACTCCAAGTTGTATGAAATTATGTTGCGTTTTTTGGTTTTGATTCTTTTGAAATTGTCTCCACTTGACTACAACTCGAAAAGTCTACTACTTTTTAAATTCGTGTAAGAAGTTGGGGCATGGGAAAAAGTTTTGAAGTGAAAGCTCCTTTTCTCTTTTCCTTGAATAAAATAATATCAACAAACAGGAAAAGGAACCGTCTTCTGCCAAGCACATTTAAATCTACATCAAAGGTTAAAGTCTCTACCTCTTCCAGCCTTTTACGCTTCTTCTTCTTCTTCCGCCCAAAGTGAACTTTCACTTCATCATCTTCCGCTCTTCTCTTTCACCCTCCTTCTTCCACCTCCTTTTCTCAAGACTAAAAATGTTGCTGAATTTGCCTCCAGGCCGGAAAAGAAAAGAGCGGAAGACAGACTTTAGAAGTCTCAGAACAGAGTTCCTGTTTTGTAAAGACTTTATGCTTAGTTTTTAGGTTTCAGGTTGTTCAGATTGTGCTTCCAAATAAGAGAACAGTCACGAAATAACTAACATTTGGTCCAAGCCTTCAGGTTACATACACAATATTGTTGGATTAAAATATTTTTGTTTAGTTTGGCAAGAAAATCGGAGGGCTGGAAAGTGGCGAAAGCCTTCAGTAAAACATATTTTGACTTTAGCAATTCCAGAAGTGAATGAACATGAGCAAAGGAAGGGAAGACGTGCCGAAAGTAGGGAGAAATCTTTGGGGTTCCAAGAAAAACGAATCTTGGAAATGTAATAAGGATAAGGCAACCTGTTGTTTGTAAAAAAAAATTTACTTTATTCGAGGGCATAATTTGTTATGCAGGATACAGGTTCTCAGATTCTTTTTTAGAATGATACACTTTTCAAACCATAATCTTCAAGCGTAACTTTCTCCACACAAGTCTTGTCTTTCTTGAAGAAATCGATGAAATATAAAAGAAAAAAGCAATTCTTTTGTTCTTGTGGCTTTTTATTCTTCTTTTTTTCTTGTCTCTCGACTTTTTAGAATACAAAAAAACGGCAGATCCCTATCAAAATGTATGAAATTCAGGAGAAGAAATTTCAGAGCTGTAAAGAACTCCCAAATCGCTGTTTTTCTTCATCCTCTTCAAGTATACTAGGAGCCATTCTTTCAACCTTTTCTGAATTTTCTTTTTGAAAGGAAGAAAAGAAAGAAGGAAATTGATCTGTTTCTGATGGAGGGATGATGGGGAAACGTCTTCTTTCTTTCTTGGTTGATAGGAAGAGATTCAAGAAATTAAATCACTTTCCTCAAACTCCAAAAAAGGCCTTTTTTGGTGGAGTTGAGTGAATATGTGCATGACATTTGCATGACAGGTTGGTAGTTGGCTCAAACCTTTACCTGTTGTACACTATTACGAACAAAAAGTAATGGACTGTTTCTAATTTCAATTTAGCTACCGCCATGTTTCCAAGAATTTTCAAAATTGGAGGCTTCAATTTCAGAGGGAGAGGAGGACACGTCGTGCACAAAAAGAAGACTGAAACGCGTAAGAATTAATGATAAGTATCCTTATAACACCTTCCTTATGATGCAGTTTGAAACATACTATCATTAATCATTTTGAAGTTTTTTTTTTTAATTTTTAGAAAGTAATTATACTTTTAATTAAAAATGAAGTGCACCTGGCCCACAAAAAACATACAACACAGTGATCATCTTTTGCCTAATTAGTGACGGGGTATTCTTGAGTGATCAACACGATTTTTAAATTGCATGTTATTGCTTGAGAATACACGTTCCTAAAAAGGAAAATCAACAAAATGCTACAAAATTCGTACTCCAGCAATATTTTTTTTCCAGAGATTTCTACACAAATATTTCATAAAATTTTGTAAAAGAGATCATAAAGGTACGCACGTGAGGGTCCCCTTAAGCCTAAACCTAACCTAAACCCTAAACTTCAATTCACACCTAATTGTGGAGCTAAATTAAGTTATTGCTTAAAATTAATTGCAATAATGGCAACTTATTTTTTATAATCTTAAGTTATACAATTATTAAGCAATCAAAATATTTGCTCATGTACCGATAGAAAATATAGAAAATACCGATTTGTATAATTTCAGATGTATTTTGAAAATTTAAAAAAATGTTCCTTGCTAACTGGCAGCGAGTCAACAAATTTTGGAAATATGAACGTCACGAATGTTATTAACTAAACCTGTTCTGGTTCTCGACAAAATTATAAAAATTTCAGTAAGTGGCGTTCTAAAACGTTTTCTCGTAGACGAACTACTAATTTGTATTTTTAGGTATTACATATTCCAGTTTGTGATTTCTGCTGAAAGGTTTCCTAATATGAGCATTTAGGGTGAACTATTTTAGCTCCTGGAGGACTAATCATCTATTCCTAGAAATTTCTCTATTTTTCTTTTAAATTAAATTAAAATTAAAATTTTAATTTAAAAATTAAATTAAAAAATTCTTAGAATAGACCAAAATCTTAGTGAAAACATTTAGTATGGCCAAAAATTAATAACAAGTTATTCTTACAGTTAGTAACTTGACGCTTTTAGATTTTGTTCGTTTTCTCTAGTGTTGGCTGATCCATGTGTCGAAATTTCCGTGAAAAAATCCTAGTTTCTCACTTTTTAGTCTTCTTGTACTGAGGGATTTCCATGAATTTGTCAGAAATGTCAAGACCAGATGAATTTTCATAAATCACAATGGGAGGTGGATGGGATCCTCCTCCAGGGAAAGGCTTTCTTTTTCCTTCTAGCAAAGTGACAAGTTTGGAATGTGACATATCCCACGCAGCTTTCACAAGGCATCTAGCTTTCTATTTCTATTCTTACTAAACCACACTCCTCAGCAAACGGCATTGCACTCAATTGTTTCCTGTTCCTGATTTAAAATTAATTTTTTCCAGCTTCTCAAAGTTGACATGTCCACTCCACCCTTTGTCAAGGGTTACAACCCCGTTGATTTCCAAATCTAAGCTCATAAGCTTTTGTTTTTGCTTTGCATGTCAAAGGGATTTTGCGTTTTGCGTGAAACAAGTTTTACAGGAATTGTGAGATTGACCAGGGACCACAAAGTGTTTGTTCTCCCACTGGGTAATTGATTTGTCAAAGGCTTTATACACTGAGAGTCAAAAGAACCCTGGCTTCTGGAGAATTTGACTTGACTGAGACTTGAGTCACCTAAACGGAAATGTTAAAAGTTTTAATATCGGAAACAAGGCTGCTCACAACCAATAGATTTCTAGCGTTTTGAAGTGGGAATGACAATGACAATGCTGGAACCACGGAAACCAAACAACTTCTGCTGGAAACCTGACTTTCACTTTGGAGTCAATCAAAACTTTTTAGCCTTTGCGTGGCCGTTTTACTCAGAACATGCCTACAAGGGTTCTCCCTAATTTCAAGCCGAGATTTACAGATGTCATGACAGAAATGACTACAACTTCCTCTTTTTGTCACCTCTTTGATCCCAAAATTCCCTTTCACAATACCCTGCTCCGTATTTTTAGAAAAAAAGTGTATTGATTAATGTCTAATTTCATTTTTAAATCTATCTAAAATTGGCTTCTGTTCTGATTAGACAAAATATGGAACCGACACGGATGGACTCTAATCCCCTGGATGCGAAAAAAAGAGAGCAACAAAAGGGAAAAAGAAAAGCTATGGCGTGACTGGAGAAGGAAAGTTTAAGAGCCTCTTTTTCCTTTCTCCAGAACAAAGTTCCCGGAGATTTTCTAGAGTTGGAATTGAGAAGGGTGAATTTAGACTTGCTACTGACTGTGTTCTTTGGGAAGAAGAATATTTTTCCTTTCTACGTGATTGAATCAAAGCTGGTGGGATTTAGGAAGCGATTCTGAACTCCACTCCAAGACGAACGAAGAACGTGAGGGTCTTCAAAAGTTTACATGCATCAAATCCCAGAGACAGTTTTTAAAATGGGAGAGACCTAAATTCTATCGACCCAGTACAGTAAGGGAGCAGAGTACTTTCTAATTTTCAATGGAGAAAAGACCAGCCTCCTTTTCCTTAAAACAAGAAAAGTCTTAATTTTACTAGAAAAGGAAACTTTCTCAGACAAAGTTTCTTAAAAATAGAGAAAAGGAGTCCCCGGCCTGCCTTCCATCCCTCCTCGGGTTATTATTTATTTATGTGTAGTGAAAATTTATTGTGTTAGGCCCCCTTCAGTCTCAATTCCTTCTAGCGCCCCAATTACAAAAACATTTTCTAAGATTTTAGAATCCGGAACTGAAAATCTAACTTTCGACTTCGTATTTTTCCGCCCATTTTCCCTAGTTTGGCCCAAGGGAAACACAAAAGTGATACCCAAAGACGTATTTGGACAAAAAAAATGAACGCTAAAATAACAACCCTAAGGTTGAAGATAAATTTGGAGAAATAGTGCAGTTTGTATATTAAACGAATTATTAACCTCAGAAAATGAACGTTAAAACACGCTGCTCCGTGTTTGTCGTTTTGATTTGAATTTTATTGAATATTAATTAGAAATAGTGCAGTTTGTATATTAAACGAATTATTAACCTCAAAAAATGAACGTTAAAACACGCTGCTCCGTGTTTGTCGTTTTGATTTGAATTTTATTGAATATTAATCCAAGTTTTCTGGACAAATTTTCATTTCCGGTTGCGAAATTATTTAGAAAAACCCTCTGGGTTCTTGGAAAATTGTGTAGAATGCCACATCTGTGGGAAAGTGAAACTAAATCAGTCCATTCTACTCGTCTTTTCTGGGAGATTTTGTGGGATGAGAGAAGGTCGCTTTTCTGTAGTGGAGGAAAAGCAGCTATTCTAGCCACAAGAGCGGGTAGAAGCCAGAGCTTATTTATTTTTATGCTAGTGGAGTAGGACCAGAGTGGAAGCGGAGACGTTAAAATTATTATAACGACGCCGAACGACGACATTGTCGCTGTTGGAAAAGAAATGAAAAAGAAAGTAAAGCTGCTTTGTGTGCATTTGAGGCTGGGAGTACAATAAGAAATAGGGTTTAAGAGTATTATAATTCACAGACTAAAAATCATAATCATGAGTCTCAGTTTCCCTTTCTTTCTCATCTTTCTCCCATCATTATAATTAATAGAATTTATCTTGACTCAGCTTTCTTAAATACTCATCTTTTACACTGCATCTTTCAATTCTCAGACAAAATGTACAATAATCCTCATTCAAAAAAAATGCAACGATAAAAACCTTTGTTAGATTTTAGGCAAGATCTCTCAAAGAGTCATAGGAAACAAGTTGAATTTTATTAAATGAAAAGTTGTACACACTACTGCCAGTTTTCAGTAAATTTGCAAAAGATATCTTAATTGAATGAGAAAACAAGGAAATTTATTCCTAAGACTAATTCTACCACGGTGGTGGCCTGATTGGTAATGTAGACAACGTGGATGAAACGTCACGAACTTCTTTTGTTTCAACATAGTTAAGTACCCTTCGCCCTTGAATTAACGGATCAAATGTTAGATTTCATAAATTACTGGCTGGAGTAGGGCTGACGGTGCGAATGGTCTCCTCAAGGAATATCTACATAAGGCCCTGAAATGCCAACGAAGGGTACAAAACCCTAAAAAACCTGGCAAAAGGGAAGGAGTTTAGTTAATTAGGTTAGAGGACTTGAGGTTTCCCTCCATTTTTTGATTTTTTTTAGGGTTATCGTTCAAATTCTTTAGATTTTATATAGCTTTCCTTCCCTTTCCTTAAGTTTTTAAGGCCATTTGTAGATGTTCCTGGAGGAGACCATAGTAGGGGAAAATGGGATGCGAGAATGGAAGGAGAACATGGTAAACGAGAATTGGGAGGAGAACAGGGTAGGAGAGAACGGGAGGAGACGATGGTAGGTGAGAATGGGAGAACAGGGTAGGCGAGAACGGGAGGAGAACATGGTAGGCGAGAATGGGAGGAGAACTGGGTAGGCGAGAACGGGAGGAGACGATGGTAGGTGAGAATGGGAGAACAGGGTAGGCGAGAATGGGAGGAGAACATGGTAGGCGAGAATGGGAGGAGACCAAGGAAGGAGACAATCTAGTACCGTCAACCTTAGTTTAGCCAGATAATTGAACTTGAAAATAAATTCAAAAATTTACGTTCTTGGTCCGTAGTATCCGTAGAGAACCTTATCTGGACAGATTGTCATTTCCTGAATAGTGCAGGACGTTGGAAGGAAGTCTGATGGAACTCGTATGCGACATCGACAGCCATACAATTCTGGCTCAGTTCTCGTGATTGTTCGGGCATAAAGTCTGTAAGCTCTCGAATGACTACAAATTCCACTAACACCTATCGATGTCCAGAAATAATAAAAATTAATTCTTCTAAATTTTACAAAAATCTTGGATATTTTTCTAATTCTTGTACTCAAACCTCTAATAAAGGCTCCCGGGTTCATGTTTGTAAAATTAAGGCAACCAGGCTGCGCATAACCCTTTCCACCATTTGCATAAAAGTCAGCCGTACCAAGAACTTCGCTGCTACCAAACATTCCAATATCCGTGTGCAAAGCGTCGACGAAGGCTGCATCTGATGGGCCCAGTTTGTCCTCAGCTTTGATGAATTGATACAGGGGTCCTGTAAGTACCCACCCTTGTGAAACTGAACTTTTAGCACTTATTTTATTGAAGTTAATTAAGCAGTAATATTTAAAAAAAAAATGACCCGCTGGATCAAGTCCAGTAATGTGATCAATCAGTAATCCGGAACGATTCTTGATTTCATGGCCAGCAACTCCCATGACATGGGCCCCTAAACTATGACCAATAAGATGCACCATTCCAGGTCCGGAAATTATGTTTAGTTTTATTAAAAATTCAATCATGTCCGCAACACGTCGTCCAACGATTCCAACATTCTGTGTCACTTCAGCATATGAAAGAAATGCGACTGGAGACTCACTGGTAGAGAGCCTACTCCAATCAACCGCAATTATATTAACAATAGACATACTTAGGAGAGCTACAATAAACACAATAGAACGGAAACAAGGGTAGTTTAATAATAAAATTAATTTGATTAGTTTGATTTTATTGACATTTTCCTTACCGTTTTTGATAATTGGAACGGTAGTGTTCTCTATGGAAGCATTGGAGAGGAAGCCATGTGTGATAAAAATGACTGGAGGACCAATTTTGAATCGCGCACGCGTCAATACCAGATCCTCGTTCAAGTAGATTGGAACGAATCGCGTTGGGTGCCTAGCCAAATTCAAACAAGGCCATTACATAAAACTTGTCTAAATTTTGGCGTAATCGCCTTGTTTACTGTCCAAACGTGTTTACTTTGGGCTGTAATACAACATAAACTTGACATCATCAGCACTGTGTGAAAGTCCAAAAGTACGCGTATCTGAATTAATGACCCCGTCTTCAGGATCTATTGCCTCCAACTTATTTTCCAGAATCCATGGATCAGGTAAGTCAGATTCATCGCAAGATACCACGTCGTTTCCTCCGTTTTCAACACACGCTAAGACACTCAAACACAAAGTGGACAGAAATCCGATGAGGACTTGAATTTGTAACTCCATTTTATATTTGTTGCTTGGCTTGTCAATTGATGCAGATCAATTTTTTTTTTACTTTCTGTTCTATTAATGATTTCTTACTTCAAAATTTAGGCAAATCATTTGAAGTCATTTACCTTCATTT
>JABASL010000711.1:0-14461 GCA_019775825.1 Neanura muscorum | reverse complement strand
TCGGTACATTTTCTGAAGCCTGGAGACAACGGAAAAAGGCAAGCGATGGTTCGTTGGAAAGGTATTTTCAAGGCCAATCAAAATCTGGTTCACAACATTTCATTCAATGTCTTCTAAGCTTGGAATAATTAAAAACAATCCACGTTTCAGTACTGTGTAGAATCTTAGAAGACAACTAAAAATTCGTGTGGACCAGACTTTTGTTGCCCTTGAAAATACCTTTCGAACGAGCCATCGCATGCCTTTTTCCGTTGTCTCCAGGCTTCAAAAAATGCACCGAACCTTGAACACTTCGATTTTCAAAAATTATTCATATGATGGGAACGGAAATTCGAACCGCGGAAGGAAAAATGTGTGAGCTAAGTAAACTGGAGCACGAGGTTTCGGACGCGTTGGAAACCGTTGATGGCATCCACCTTCGAAGGCCTTCTGTTCTTAGCCGCGGTACGCAGTTTCCGTCAGCAACCCTTGACTAAAATTTTGTTTATAAATTGTAACCTTGGTGTCCTTAACGACTAAAAAGGTAAATACCATTTTCTCAATATTAAAAAAATTTCCAGAGATCGATTGAACTTAATTCTGGACGTATTCTTAGTAGACTTAAGTTTATTGATTTCTATCCAGAAATTATATTAAAGTTCAGAATGACACAGAAAGATATATTTTTCTTATTTACACATTTTGTAATTGCGAATAAATTAAAATGGCAAAATCGTTGATTTAAATTAGAGCGATTGTCCAGTCTAACATAGTTCATCTTTAACTTTTGTTTCTAATGTTAAGAAAAAAACAATCAAGTTTAGAGACCAGTTATTCCAAAGACTTTGACTCTGCTTATGGGAACCAAAACCTTCCTTTCATGAACTACTGAAAAGAAATTGGTCAGGATGTGTCTTCTAAGATGGTGGATTGTCTTGGAAGTATCATAATTTGTACTTTTGCTTGTTTCCTTAATTTTCTTTATGATATTGGCACTTCCCTGGAAAATCAAATAGAAAAAGAAGATTAATTTTTAGCTGACCTTAAAAATGAATCCTTACTTTAAGGAAGTTGTGTAGTCACTTACATTGAAAAATAAATCTAGAACGATACTATTTACGTATACGAAGCGGACGGCAGTTTACTAGTAGGAAGTCTTGAGCTCGGAAAATATGCGCAATGCGTTTTGATATCGCTGTTAGGAAAAATAGACGAGGGCCTTATAGGAGGCGCAGTACTTGACAACTTGGAACTAGAAGAGCTTCGAGGCAGAATTGTAGTAAGAATGAACCAGAAGAGAAGTCTTGCAGTTTGCCATAAAACTTGAACAGTTCCCAAAACCATCAGAGCAAACCATACCAGCCACCATAACTACACAATAGAAGGAAACAACAGAGTCGATTGAGTTGAAAATCTAAGCTAAAAATTGTCCTACCTTAATATAAGAACCGGAAGTAAAAAGTTCATTTACCTTTGACCTATTCTTAACTCCCACGGTAACTTCAGCCGAGTCACAGAGTATATTTTCGTCAAAATTAGATTTGAGGCTTTCATCTGGGATTTTCTCTGGTACTTGTAACTTCTTACTAAATAATGGACTCGATATGGCCGGCGACTTTCTCTCCGGACTGCAATCTGTAAAAACTTTATCGTACTTTTCAATTCCAAAATCCTTCAAAAGAGTCGAGTCTGTCTCATCTTTACTTTCACTCTTTAGGGAAGGTTCTTCAATTCTCTTTAAATGTATTTTCTTCAAAATACTATTTGTTCCAAAGAAGTAATCTAGGAATCCAGCTTCAAAAGTATTTCCAGTTGCATTTGGGTATTGAGGAGACGGATGCGTATGGACTGGAGAGTAATTGTGATTGTCAATGGAACTTAAACTGGAACTTTCAGCCGACAAAGATTCACTAGCGCGTGCCAGTTCAAATTCCAAGGAAGAGTAGTCATCATTTTCATATTCAATGGAATTGACTAAATTTAGAACGTTGATTTCCATGGCACATCTCTTACAAATGTGATCCGTTTGTTCTTCAGTAGAAAGACTCCGCTTAATCCTTGTAGTGGATGACCGAGTGAGGCCATTCGAGTCTGGTGCGCTGGACGACAGCGCCGTTGAAACTGATTTGTCACACCGTGACACCGGATTGTGAGTTTCTGATGGCTGGGGTACATAGAACCTTGATTCTACACGTGAAGACGTATCGAGCAATTCCTTACGTAAAGTGTTGATTTCCTCTTGCTTCTCTAAACTAATATGTGACAATTGTTGTTGCAAATTGGCATTCTCCTAAAATTATTTCAAATCATTATGAAGCTACATTTAAAAAAATATTTTCCAAAATATTTGAAATTTTCGTAGAATTGTCGTAGAATCTATATTTGTTCCCGAACCTGAATAAGAATCCTTAACTGAGACTCCAGTTGCATAACTTTGTCGCCCTCTTTCTTCTTAGCTTGGATCAATTCCTCAACCCGACTTTCCAGCGTTTGGATGAATTCATTTTCAGATGTTTTCAAATCTGGACTGTTGGAATGTGAATGGGAGGAATCAAACTCATCGTACGGGGATGGAGTAAAATCCCTACAATAAACAGTGCAATTTAATCGCTGACAGTTGCAAAAATTCTGTTGTTAGTTAATTTTTCGTGTTACAGCAGAATACCTTAAATCTTGGAGACTATGTGCCCTTCTAAATTGCGACTTCCTAAATGCTCCTCCGTAAATGACTTCCTCTTCCGACGAATCTGAGCTTCCGGTGTAACTGAAGTAATCAGCGCCATGAGAGTATTTTCCATTGTGATATCGCTTCTTACTTGCGTCTCTGATAGTTTCTAGCGTGCCACTCAGTTCCTCACACTTTCTTTCCAGATAATCAATGTTCTCGCACATGCTGTAAATCAACGGAAAATCAAACAAAATGGTAATACTGGAACGTTTTTTTTTAAATCAAGGATGCTAAAAGTACCGGTACAATACAAACGAAAAATATTTGTAAACGAATATACCTGAATTTAATTTTATTTACCTCAGGATACGTTTCTTATCGAATTCACTCTTTTGAACCAATTGTTGATTTGTCCTCTCCAGATCAAAGAGGGAACTTTCTAGTTGCTCATAAAATTTGGAACGGTTCGAATTTTCTTCCTTCATTGTTCCAACTTGCTTGGAAAGGAACTGGAAAAATAATTTAGAATTGACTTCAAAAAATAAATCACAAACTTTTTAGAAAATCAATTCAATACTCTTGCGATCGTAAATAGTTCTCACTTAATTAGTCGTCGTATTGGTAGCATCGCTTTCGCTCCCCGTCTGCTGTACATATTCGAATTTATTTGTACAATTCCAAACAAAATTGAAGCACCTTGTTTGACCTTTCTTTAGCTAATGATACTTCCCAATTTTTATTTTTAGAAACGTTTGAACACATCTGTCTGACTGAACTCACACTTTCATTGACTTCCTTTTTGTTATAAGTTCATAGCACAACACAAAAAGAGTAAAACAGCGTATAGAATTCCAACCCCTACGCACACGCGTTTTCCAAAAAGGAAATTCCTACGAGAAAGATTTTAACAACGCTTGGCATTGTACACCCAAAATACCTATCCGACGACTGAAATGAAAATTATAAACGCCGTTATTTGTTATAAACGCCCTATTTAGGGGATACACCCAGGATCAAGGCTAACGTTAATTAGTACTAAGTAGCCATAAGTTCTCCATTTCTTCCGCATAAAATCATGAATTGGTATTTTTGCTACTACGCTACGGTTTATGTGTGCTAAATTGTAAAGGTTCTGAAGGTAATTTTGCTAAAGTTGTTATTTCCTGTAGATTTTTATTACTCCCTACAATCCTTCATCCCTGTCCCTTATACCTTCCTTAAAATTTAATCCGCTTATAACTTTTTAACCTCAACTAACCCATCCCGCAGGGTACACTTAGAGAAAATGCAATATTCAATTTGCAATAAAAACATTTCTACAAACTGTTAACTGACCTCTCTAACCCAATTTCCATAAGAGCCCTTACTAAAACAGACGTGAGGTCACACACGTTTTCTAAGGTATGCTTTCCTAAACTATAATTTAAGAATTTTCACAACCTTTTCCCAACCTTAAATTTCTTTTATTGGTCCTTTGTCTTTGTCGACTCTGGAACCACCATATGTATTTTTTTTTGAAAAAATTTATAAGGTGATGAAATTCGTTAAAATGTCGTACATTCAGGTAGAAAAATCACATTAAAGTTCTTGAAAATCATCGTAAACTGTAAAAAATAGTTGCATACCTTTCATCTTAATAATTATGCCAGATATCCAATTACCTTTCAAATTTATGGTAACAGAGACTGTGCATTTGGTGTTTTCCGTATTTGATATTCTATTGTTTATATTTTATTGTATTGAAAAAATTTTCAGTGTAACTGTCAACTTGTCACGCTAAAAGGATCATTCATTCTTTTTAAAACAATAAAGAGCTAATAAAATCTTTTGAAAGAAATGTTTTCGAACGGTGTGAATTTATATAATTTTATCAAGTTTTGTTTCGCTAAGTTTGTAATTAAATTCTTGAAAAGTGAAAATTATGTTCGATAAAATATATGAAAAATCTAGGAAAAATGTATTTAAAAAGCGTTTAAATAACATGACATCTAAATAAAGTACTCGAATCGAATTAATTCATTTCAATTTTACATGAATTCTTGACTGCGTATTCATAAAAAAATCAATGACAATGATAATAATCGCGAGAATTTTTTTAAATGTTTAATGTATTTCGTAATACCTCAATTTCCTGTGATTGATCATCAATCAAGATTTGTTGAGATTTAACTTCATTCTCCAATTCTTCATTCCGTTCTAGTAAGCTGCGACCCAATTCGGCGGCCAAGTGGAGATCTGAAAAGAATAAATTAAAACATTTGAATTGTTTGCGAAAAATATGGAAATTCACCAGCTTTCTTGGACAATTTGCTAAAAAAAACTGCAGAAGTTTAGTTTAGGGTTGAGTCCATGGCTTCAAAATTGAGCAACAGATATTTGGTTCATTGATGCTTTGATAAAAGTGCAAAACAACAAAATTTCGTGAATGAAATCACTTCGTAGGACCATAAATCTTGATTAGCTTTACAATGTGAATAAATTAATTCGGCATGTAATTTGTCATTTTCAAAATAAGATCACGGCAGTGAGTGGTGCAATAAGTCTAGAAGAAAGTTTTACAGACTAACCTTTGACATGTGCGAACGAGTCTTTACTAAGTGGGAAGGTGGATGCTCTGGTTGTTTTAGAATCCATTACAATCAATGATTCCACTCCCTTCTAAATAATCCAACGCAACGGACGCACAGACAGACGGAGATGAGGGTATAAATAATGAAAGTTTCAATAAATAAATCACAATTGTACTAAATGTAATTAGCCGCCTTTCTCTATAACTTTAAGTTCCAATTCATCAAAATAAGAAAGTTATCACGAAGTGACTTTTTAAAAAACGTGAATCTCAGCAATGATTTTACAATCAGTTGGTAACGCTCTAGCCTTTTTAAAAGTTCAATGAAAGGAGATTTGGCTTCTTGTTGAAATCGGGGCACACGAGTCGTGCCATGACCGTCCCACAGGATCAAAATACACTCAATAAATTCAAATGAAATTTAATGAATAGGAAATCTTTTTTAAAACTATGATCGTAAGCAAATTTCACAACTGGAGAATTAAACACCAAACGTTTAGAAGGAAGGAGTGAATGAATATTTCGATACTGCTTCTAAACTGCCTTCCTTGTTCTAAAAATATTCAACAACTTCCCCCTTCACGCGTCTTCTTTGATCTCCGCTGAATTTGTGTAACGGGTCAGGATCTTAACCAACTTTCAATTCTATTTCCTTTCTATAATCGCTTGTTTACCCTATGTTACTAGACTTGGCCGTTGTCTGTGTCTGTGTCCGTTGAGGTGAACTTTTGACCACTTAGCCACAAGGCGTCTTACTTTAACATCGCAGGTTTCTAACCACCAAATAATCACTAAAACGAAAAATAAAAACCAAGTAGGAACAGCCAGAAAACTTCTTCGTCACAAGCGCAACGTCAAAAATACAATTCTGAATTGTAACGTTTCAGCTTGTAGTATTGGATATTTGGTTGTCTTGTAGCCTACAAGTTGTAGGAATCAAGGTGACCCTGGGTCTGTTTTGTCTAACCCTAGAGTCGATTGTGAATTGCCTTGAAATGAGTTCAAGGGATCCAATTTCCACGAAAAGCTTTAAAACATTCGAGAATAGAATCTCGAGTACTTCTGCCTAAATTGTTCCTGACAATAAATTCACTTCGTTCCTTTCTTGTTAAAAGGACAATGATAAATTATTAAAGAATGCAGTGGCTTTTAGCGTATAAGGGGAATATCCACAATTATTTTGAACATATCGAATGCGTTTATACCAACATGCAACGTAGGCAAACTCTTGCAAAATGGCAGCCAAAATTTGTAGAATCGTGTGAATCAAGAGTTTGGATTACGCAAAAAGTTGTCAAGAAGGTAAAGGCTAATGCCAAATTATTACATAATCTAAACAAGCTAAACTAATCATTAGAGCAACTACGTAAGTCGTAAACTCGTTCAGATGTGAGAACTTAAATAATGCAAAATAATATAATATAAAGGCGACTCCCATGGTAAATTAACAAAATTATGTAAGCAAGCTCCGCTTTCTTTGGCAGGGACACAGCCGCCACCACCGCTGCCGCTAACCGCTACGGTCTAATGGCTTATTGGTTTGTTTTGTGAGGTCAACAGCCGCTGGGAAATTTAAAACGTGGGATCGGAAATTAGATGAAGTTTGGATGTACTCTACATAAATTATGTGATACGGAGAGGATGAGGAAGCCTGTTTAGGAAGTCAAAAGATTTTTTAAGGAGATCAGAGCAATGGCCTAGAATGAATTAAAGTTGATACGGAATTTAGTCAATCCAGTTAATGAGGTTTTACGGAGGAGCAAAGTAGCGTGGGACAAATTAAGGTTGAACTTAATTGAAAATTAACACTGGTGACAAAAGAATTTGCGATCATTAACTTCTTTAGTTACTCATACGAGGACTAAATAGGAACAATAGGATTTACTTATTTTTCTTAACGACTTCTTCTTCATCTCCGTTTTTTTATAAATAAAAAATTAACTTTAATATAATTCACTCAAAGCCGTTCTCTGAAGCTGATCACCTTGAACTTTATATCCTTTGGATCAAATGGTACCATCTACTAATTGCAAGAAATCCTCATAAATAACGTCAAGTTCGTAATTCAGCCATGTTTAAAGTAACCCCAACTATAACGAGATTAACGTGATTACGAATTACACATCGCCCATCACTCTCACTTTCACATTTTGATTTTACGACCGCGGTGGTACAACTTATTTCAGTTACATAATTTCTTCTTTGACATGGGTGTTGATGACCCGAATTGACTTTAACAAGAAACTCTGAACCATTACTTAATTGCTATCCCACGGGACCGGACCCCCTGCAATTTCTTACGTCTTTAAATACAATTTGCAAGTCATCTAAATTAAAAACGTTGATCACTTCACGAATCACGAATTTTAAAATGGATGAGAGAACTTAACTGCTACAACGCCAACGCCATTTCAATAATGACAGGAGAGTTGCTTTAAAACAAAGTTCCCGAATTTTTTGAATTTGTTCGTTTAGCAATTTTTGTAAATTTTTTTTTTGTAAAAAGCCCAGTGGAAAGCAAAGATGAGAAAGAAAGCGAAATCATTCAATTCAGAAAATACGGGAAGTACAAGAAAGAGCTAAGGAAGAAAAACTTCGCCATGCTTGGTGGGAGGATGATTCGTTATTTCATCAAGAAGCACCTTAGTGCTTACCTCATTCAGCATAATAATGATTCTGCTGAATCACTAGCTAAATAATGGCATCTTAGCAAACTCATAATGTAAAAAAAACTGCGATAAAAACTTAAGTAGCAAAATGTAAAATTATTCTTAGCTTCCTACGACTAGCATTGAAAATTTTTATTCTTAATCCCCTCATCTTAATATGCCACTTTTTTTTTAAATGAAGATGAGAATCTAAAGGCCATTTAGTTTTATTTAAAACTGAGGCGTCTTCTTCCAGAAAACATTCATTACAGGTTACTAGAAGGCTAGATCTGGAAAGACAACCCCATAACTTCCTATAAGTTCCTGGCCTGATGCCCTTGAACAACAATGACGAACAGTTTTTGTTGAAGATGAAATGGAAATGATTGTTTGTCACTAAGTCAATCGATTCTCCAAGGAAAAAAGACTGTTTTTTTAAGATCCAACAAGATAATTACGTTAAGAGTAAAAAGTTAAACATCACATGGGTAAGCACATTAACTACTGAAGTTCTAAAAGGTTGCAATTGAAGATTCGAGGCAGAAGTTTGTGGTTTAGCGTTAAATTCTTTTAGGATNTTTTTTTTGTACAGATTCCAATAAAATCCTAGATCTGCCAATCCAAAGTGACAGACCTAATCCAACTTTACAAATTTGAAATCTCAAAACTTGTAATTGGTGTAAACTTTCTTGGCAGGCTGAATAGTAAACAAATTCTACTAACCCCAACATTTGAGGCAGATCCAAAGTTTTCTGCTGAATCGTAATTAATTAGCAGAGACTTCAGTAGAATTTTTAGTACACAAACAAAATTCTCCTCCTTACTAATTATTAGAAAGAGGTGATGTTCAATTATTTCATAAAGGGTACTACTTACATGTTTCTTAAGTCAAAAATGAATTAGAGCGTTTCTTTTTTTTTCTCGTTTAAGAACGCAGGACCCCTTCAAGCGGAAATACGAGCCTATTAATCCACATAACTTTATTTGGTAAATTATAGTAAACCAGTAAACAAGCACACAACTTTTCATTCAGAGTAAAAGTAAAGAAAAAAGATTCAATCAATCGTTTAGAAATCCAAATTTCCAAATACATCATCTTCTGTCACCTAAGGCAGAAAAATCTACTTTCAGGAAAAAAATTTGAGCAAACACGCGACTCAAAAATCAACTCACCGGAAAGTACAACGTTAACCTTTCAATTGTGAATTTGAATAAGTTGCTTTCCACTTGTATTCACTGTAATTAATCCCTGAGAGGAAGCTAAACGTTCTTGTAATTATTCGCAAATAATCAAGTGTTTTTGCTTAAATTTTTTAATCAACTTGAGATGGCAAGAGACAAGTAAAATTAATAACATGAAGCTTGGAAAGTTTGAAGTTCGAAAGTCCATCTTCATATTGAAGGCAATAATGCAAACCTACTGAAACAAAATAGGAGCTGACTGGATTTGTCAATTTGAAATCCAAGCATAAACGTTTAAAACACAAATAGTCCCTTTCAATTCGATTCAAATTTGAAACATAAACATTAGCTTGGTTAATTGTAAGCCTTCGCTCTCGCTTAAAGGTGGATATATATAATTCAATGGAAAACCCGGTCTCAAAGAATTTAGTCCTTCGAATTCTATTTCTGATTTCTGGCCTAGAGAAGACCAAATTTGGATACCGCCCTTAAGATTAGTAATTAAATGACTTGACTCAAAGTTTTAAGCGTTGACAGAGTAATCAAAAGAAATTGTGAAGGAAGACGAAGTGGCAGAAGCATTAAATAAGGATTGTTGCTCAATAACTCTGAATTTAATACAATCGATTATCAATTAAATGACCCTGAGACCTTTTGTGGCGATCTCTCACTTCGGGCAAATACAGGATTGATGATCACTTGGGTGAGTGTTGATCTTTGAATCACTGACTGCCAGATTCAGGGGCAGTTTCAATGGCATTAATAATCAAATGGAATGCATCCTTGTCCAAATATGTCAATTTTAGATTAACACGCCATTCGATTGGATGAGTTGACAGAGACGAGGCATGAACGCTTATTTTCTTTCATCCCTCATCTCCGGATAAGTGGAACGTTTTTCGTGGAAAGTGGAACCTAACGTTTTTTCAAAATTATTGGCTTATACGGGTCAGCGAATGAAAAACTCACCTGCCGGATCACAATTAATTTCCATGACTTTCTTTTTTAACTGAATGTCTCCTGGAATTGTGTCCATTCGTAACCGAAAAAATATTTCTTAGCACAAAATGAGAATGACCTCTTGCCTAAGAGCTCTAGAACTGATATGAATGAATTACAAGCTAACACACCAGGGTAAAGATATTACAATTAAACAGAGTAGCGAAGACTCGTAGGATTTAAACACTTCGGAAATTTTCATTATACAATAATTAATAGAACATTCCCATGAATGTATAAGTTTAAAAAAAAATCTACAAACTTGAAAAAGAGATCTTCAAGCGTTTATTTTTATAAGATCTTAGTTTCATTGTTTATAAGCTCTTATATTTTGTTGCATAATTAAGATTTATTTAGTAAGATTTATTTTCATATGTACTTGAATCCCATCAGAGATCAGATTTTGTGGGATTCGACAACCTTTCTTACATATAAAGAATTTCATGATTTTTCTCACATTTTTAAAATTTTGGCATTTCAAGTGATGTTGTTGCTAATGAAAATTATAGTTATCATAGATATCCGATGACGACACCCCACGTCGAAATGCAAACCGCTGAAGCAAGGTGAACAAATTTTGCTAAATGTTAAACTTGCAAAATATCACTGACTTAGGAAAAAGAAGGTTATTGGTATCGACCCTTGTCTTGTTGGAAGTGATAACTCCCATGCAAGTCCGCATCACGTTCGTTAGCTTTAGACTGTATATGGACTCCATATACAGATATAATATGAACTCCAGATGCGAAGAAAGGCCTGCACGGTGGCCCGGTACTTCGCATTGAAATTAATACCCACTGGTAAAGTTTGAGCTTCGTTCCGAAATGTTATTTAAATTTAGGTAATGTTAAAGTAAATTGGAATAGATTTGCATACAAGGATTTTGGATACGGTGTAGGGGTAGTGGCTAATTGGGTTTAGGGCAGTTACGGTGCGTTATTTATTAATTTAACCCAACCCTCAACGAAATCTAACCCCAGCCAGCAGTGTGTGTGGTACAGATTTAAAGTTAATGTTAGGGTTACCGTCACCATACCGTATTGTATGGTTTTCGTAGGAGTTGGATCGTGTGATGGCGGACGGAAGGACAATAAAAATCATTCCATAAAATCAGCTTCGGTACCTTAACAAGTCGTAAACTTGTTTTAATTTAAACATCCAATTCATAGAGGTTTGTAAAGTAAAATGCGTATTCTTAGACGTGAATTGAAAGTAATGGGTTTACGTTTATGCCTTACGAGTAAATGGCACCACAACACAGAAAGGACAAATAATTGTCGGTGATTTTTTCCAGACATTAAACATTTAATTGACAATGAAAAGTCCGCAACATGGTCATTTGCCACATTTTCTTACCACTTAACTTGACATAGCGCGGACGCGACGGTTCAACTTTATTCTATAATTTTCTATTCAGAAAATGAAAATGAAATTGAAGTCACGCATTTTATTGAAAATTAGTGGAGAAAGAGAGAAGAAAGTGAAGAAAAAGAAAGGAAGCAGGTAAAAAACTATTCACAAATTCATTTCAATTGTTTTCGATAGTGCAGATGTAATGGGAGGAAATTGAACAATTTGCGTGCAAATATTGTAAAACGATTTTATGAAATAACTAACACATTTTTCGCTAAAAATTTAGCCAGCTTAATTGTCACGATGTCTATTGAGAAGCATGGTGACATGGCAAGGAATAAAGCACCTACGAAGGCAAGCGAAAACGCATGGCTCATAAAAAAAATTCGCTGTTTTTAAGGCTAATGAGAAAGTGCGAGCCGGAAACTAGGTACAAATCTTTACGTTAACTAACTGATATTTAAGAGGAACCTCCTTGTGCTTTTCATCATGTCAACTTAACAAGGCTCCAATCTAACGGTGTCATCCTCGAAATTGACACCACGGAGTGAATGCTGAGAAGGCGATACCCAAATCATAAAAAAATGTTATGAGCCTTTAGAATAAAATATGAGACTGCAAAAAGTATTAGTTATGAATACAAAAGTATTGTGTAGCGCGTAGTATAATGTGTGTGTGACCGTGCTAGAAATTGATACTTACCGTTTGATGTCCAATTGTTGCAATCTTCATTCAGCATTTTCCATTCGACTACGAATTCTTGATGAGATGCCATGTCACATTTCACACTTCTTCATCTCATATTCTTCATCGACTCCGAATATATCTAGGTTGAGGAGGTGGACACAAAAGGTACGCCACAAGTGCCAATTTGAGAAGGGTTATAAATCAAGTGTTGTCCATCACAGACTTGAAACAGAGCTAATATTACTTTGTGTATTATATTCAAAATTCTGATGTTACAATCACAATAATTTCAGGGATGGGAGGTGATGACTTTATTCCTTTATCATTTCTTCTTTGTCAAAAAAAGAAACTGATGCGGATCTAGAGAAATGTCAGAAGGCATTAAGATCATCCTCTTCCAGGATTTTTTGGGTCATGCTCCAAATCTGGGTCACGATTTTCGGATAAGGTGAGAGAAAGTACTCGAGTTTGAAAGTATCTCAGAAGATTGACAGAGGTGATGCACGGGATGGAATTTTTCTCAAGATGTTTCTTGTACTACCGGAATCTAATTCCTCCTCCGGCCTTCCTTTCGTTGTGACCTTCGTTGCACGTAAAACTGGATCCTCCTAAAACGTTTCTTGTACTTTCACTTTAAATGCTTGTTGAACACCTTTGAATTGCACTAATTTCACTTTCTAAATCAACCGCATGAAATAAAAAAAAAACGGTTTGAAGAGTTTACTTGATGTGACAAAGATCTTGAAATAGGAAGTTTCAGAGTGATGAATTTAGGAGCAAGGTAGCATGTCTTGAGGAGAGCCACATACTTGTCAGGGATCGTTGTCTTCTTTATCTATGATTGATGATCAAGAGCCTTTTTGTTTCTGGGAAAATGTGACTACGGCTATCATGACCAGAGAAGCATATTCTTCCCATAAGAAATGCGTAGTGGAATCTGATTGTAAATACAGGTCACCGATCTTTTCTGATAATGTTAGACAGACAATGACAAAAGGTTCACACTTGTTGTTGACCTGAAATTAATTAATTAAAAATCATTAAGAAAAAACTTGTGAAAAAACAAAAAATTCACTGAAAGTGAAACACGCAATGTGCTTACTATACACTGTTCGCTGATACTTGTGCGTGCCGCATAAGGAGTAACGAATTAGTAAAACGTCAAAAGATGCGAAACTCCACCTTTTATTTTTACCGTAAAAATAATTATGCACGCACAGGTACAACGCCTTTCTCACGCAATGCATCGAAATTAAAATGCATTTTTTTTTCGAACCTCAGAAAAACGCAAATGAAAAATGAATCATTTGCGACGAATAACGCACGCTCCTATTAACTTTCTTATTAGCAAAATAGATTCGTAAGGCCAAGGCATCATTTCAAGATTTCCTTGTACATAACTTGTTCTTGGTAAGTTGTGTCCAACTTAACCAATTTACTTCCTCCAGGAAATATTAATCAACTTCTAATTCTAAATTTTCAAGGAAAAAAAACGAGAATAAATACCAGAAAGGGCTAGGTGTTTTAACATGAATTCAACGTGACCAGACCACAGAACGCAACTAAAAACTTTTTTCAATCCAGCAGACGCAAAGGTAGCCGCGGATCTGACCTTCCTGATCTTTAAAAATTCCTGTAATTCATCTTCACATATTCATGTATCCTAAATTTCGCAGAATTTAAAGTCACCTTAGATATAAAGTACATTCACACGTACAGCTATGCTAATTTTCATGCCCGTCCTTCAGAAGAATCTATTTACATTACTGCGTGAGAAGGGATGTCAAACGGTACTTTTTACAGTCGAATATAAATTTATTTGCAATTGAGAAATACCAAATTATAAAAAAAAACTGTAAATGGTAGTCGCAACCATACCGTATATCCCGTTTGCATAAAATATTGGAATACATAAAATTCGAACGATCTTGTTGCACAACATAAAGTTTTTACGAATGTCTTTAAAAAATTGTCATTGCTTGTTAGCGTAAAACGTTTCAACTACAACATTTTTTTCGGCGTTTCCGATTTCTACAAAATTTGCAAAATCCTTCATAGCATGTGACTAATTCAATGCATGATGCATGACACCTGTCGATTTGTCACTTTACAACGGAGCAGCGTGCGGTAAGTCCTGATGGCGTGGGGCTATAAAATTATTTCATATTTTAGTGAATTTGATGCCGTACATGTACTTTTGGAGTCTAAATTACTAAAATCGCTTTCATCGCTTTAATCAACGAGATTAGATAAACAGTTTTGAGTTTCCTTTCTAGCAATAGTGACAATAATTAATTCGTTTAATTGAACTATTGTCGATTCTTTTTGCTTTATAATAATTCTATAAATTCTTTAAATATTTCCAGCAATGAAAAA
>JABASL010000710.1:0-14472 GCA_019775825.1 Neanura muscorum | reverse complement strand
ACATGTGGTTTGGTAATAGTGTGTCCCAGGCGGACGGACGGACAGACACGCCAATCACATAAGCCCTGGCTCGGGCTAAAAACTACTAAATGCTCAGTTGTCAATTCCATTTCCCCGACCGTGGAAATATCAGTCAGTATTCATACACTTACCGTGATGTGTGCAGGTGTGCCAAAGTTAATAAATCGACCAATACACGCAGCCCTCCACAGTTGACTAACTCTCGAGCATTTTCGCGTAACATCACCAATTTTTGAAGGAATAATAAAATTCTGTCCCGCTCATTTTTTTCAGTACTCTAAAAAATAAGTTTGGCTTGAACATACCGAACACGATTTTGGGATGTTAAAATTGCTAACCTTATCCAGCATGATCACAATGTACTTTAGGTCTCCATAAACTCCAATATCTTGCCAATATCTTCCATAAACTGTTGTCATAGCTTGCAGACACATTCCTCTCATGTCCGACCTTCCAGTCAAGAGAAAACGATGATATAAATTTGCGAAAAAATCTTTAGGACTTCGAATAATAAAGGATGAGCTAAGAGATTCTTCTTCCAATAAAAGCCGTAGATAATATCCTCCAATGTTAATTTCTTCACTTAGGGATGGGTACTGAACCTGAAAATCAGAATAATTCCAGGAAATTTCACCGGCAACGTGATCTCTGTCCCCCTCCAGTAGTTTCGTTTCATTTTGCAAGGCTTCACGCAATTCCTCCCTCACTGGATAGTTCCAAATTAAGTCCGGCAAGGCATGATCTTCCATGAATTTATGATAGAATAGCTGCCAATTTCCTTCAACTTTTAAGTTTTGACGACGCTTTCGGAGAGCTACTGGACGTAATTGGTTCCTTGTTCGCACTTCTTGTGCAGTCTTTAGTCTCCAGTGTTTTAATGAAACCTAAATTAATTAAAAAGTATTTCAGGTTAGCAGCTTAACGATAATGCGAGCCGGGTGGAAATTAGCAGCTTATACCTCGACTTGTTTCTCGACATATTTTTCCACATTTCTAACTTGCTTTGCGAATTGGGACGGTTGATTTACTATATGAGCTGCTACGGCTAATTTCAAGTTGTCCCTTGTATTGATTCTGTCAGTTTCGGACACTTTTACCGTTTCTGTGGATTCCAAGAATCGCAGGAGGCCGTGGGGCTATAAATGCAACGTAGATATTCGAATTAAATTCACATTAGCCCAAACTATCGAAGATGCCAGACTAGCTAAGCCTTTAGGAAGGTCTAAGTGAGAATACTATAAAACCTAAAAAATAATATGATTCCAATTTAATTATTTCAGAACTCAGACTTCAAGATTACCAGAATGCGTTGAAGAAGTTCCATTGTCACAGGGTTTTGGCAAGTCCAAAGACTGACCAAATGTCTAGATAGCTGTCGTAAAGTTAGTAGGCGAGGGTCGTTCGTCTGAAGGAAAAAGGCATTTAACAGGTGACGAATAAGTGCACCTTCCTTTAGGGCCATGTCCTGCATTTCTCTTCCAATTGAACCTTGACCTTCCTCGATTAAAGCCTTCATAACTAGTCCAGCTCCCTTTACAATTGCTACTGATGGATGCTGTAAATAAATACAAATAATGATGATAAATTCCTATTAACGACCCTTTTCGAAAAATAAATGAAAACCAGAGCATGCTCGACATATAATATACCTGGAATAAAACAAAGAGTACATGGCCACGTTGAGCTACTGCCTTAAGTAGTGAGTCAAAGTGGCTGCCCAACGTAGTCTCGCTGTATGGAGCACAGAGAGCAAAAGTAAGAATATCAAGCATGGCCATTGTGACTAAAGCACCAGTTCCTCTTTTCACGTGACTTGTCCAGACGTCAAGCAAACTTTCCAGAAATTTTGGACTGTTCAGAATTTTCTCCTTGTTCTCTTGCTCTTGCCGAAGATCTGCTTCCTCGTGCATTGGTTGCATCAAGGCAGCCATTACATCTAAAGCTGAGTAAATAACACAGTCCGACATGTTCGACCGAAGCGCATTTACAACAGTACTTCCCACCTTCTCACGGAACCTGGAAATACATAAATTCAATCTTGCCTTGTGAATGAAATAAGCTAAATAGTTATCAAGTATTAAAAATTTCATAGAATATTTCAATTGTTACGCTTACGCCAACATTTCTGCAAATGCCCCAAAACCAGTCTTTGAGCAAACTATTCTTCGAATTAATTGAAAAAATTCTTCATATTCTGTAGTATTTATGTCCTTAACCAGAAGAGCATTCAGGGCAACTAGAATTAGTTTTTCTTTGTTCTCGGCAAAAAACTTCTGCAAGTCGAATAAATGATGGACATTTTATTTGCTTGAACGGAAAACCCTCGAAGTTTCAATTTAATTGCCACTTACATCTTGTGTTACGGAATGTATGAGTCCAGAGTACTGGACATTGGCATTGAATCGATTCATGAGTTCCGTAAAACTCCAGCCAGGAGGCGATTGATGAATGAATTTTAGGAATAAAGATTCGACCTACGCTTCCAAAGAAAAAAGATTTAACAAAGAATTAATTACTTTGTGATAAATCCAGAACTCACTTTTTCGTCGACCGGTGAACACAAAGGACCCCATCGTTTCCCCTGCGGCGTCATCTTAGATTTGACATGAACAGAACAATTTCCAGACGCTCTTGCTCCGTCCATCAAGGATGATAACAAAGAATCTCTTTCAGTGGAAAAGTATGTCCGGACGGAGCCCGTCGTAAACTCAATTAAAATTGCCTGAGAATCATCAGTACATCTAATAAGAGCGAAGACGGATGAAAGTGGGAAGATCGATGAAATACAATACGTAGCTGGATCTCGTTCCAGTAAACATGTTTCTGAGAGACAGAGTAGGATTCTTGACCGTCTACTGTTCTGCACTGCAAACTCACTCAATGAGGTAATGTGCTGATCATCACTGTAAATCCCTAGGCGCTTTTCTAAAAGGTCACTGAGTGATTCACTATCAAGGATAGCTGAATTAATTGCAAGGCCGAGAAAATAGTTACTGTTTTCCTTAACACGAGCAATAATTTTTGATCGGTCTGGATGAGAAAAGATATGCTAAAATACAGAAAAATCAGCTTTTATAAGAATACAAAATAACGTTTTGCAAGAACACAAAAATTAATAACGTCTAGATTGTTCACCAGTCTGTTTGTCTCCTTCATCTGTAATGCAAGAACATTTGGATCCTGTTTGATCTCTAGTACGGAATCAATATCTTTGAAGAAATATGATTTGCGTTCACCTTCCGTGCTGATTTGATCGAGGCCGACGCAGTTGACAATGAGTGACTGAAATTGAGCAGCGATATCTTGACCCCATCTGAATTAAAAAAAAACAATTCTTGTTACTTCGCAGCATTCAATCACCAGAATCGAAACATCGGCTTACCTATACTTTCGAATGTTTCGGAATTCGTGTATTGCCCTATCCATATTTTCAGATTGATGTGACTTGGAGAACGCACTGTGATGTTGCAGGCATAAGGTCAGAATATAAGCACGGTGCTCGCTTTCAAACTTCATGGAATCAGTTCCTTTTCCTTTTCGATGGACTAATTGAAATTGATGGGGATGATCAGGGGTTGAGAGAGGAGATAAATTGTAGACGTCTGTCCACTGCCAGTAGTTCGTTTTTTCTCCATCATTTGGGCTATATGTTGCGATTCCGTGTGTACCGACCGAGAAGACACGAGGATAACTATGCATTGATATAAAATTAATTTTAGTCATTATTTCTGCTGAACCATAAATTGTCACAGGGTAGGAAAGGCTTACTTCCCCTTCCATCGTGTTATCTTTTGCGTGTAAAATGAATACAAATCCATGTTCTCCGATCCCATGTCAAAAATGAAAATTGAAACGACTAATCAATGTCACAGTTACTCCCTACAACATAATAAGGGTCAATGAAATTTTACTGCTGAATTCGAAGATTTATTGGCTTTTGCTTACCTGTGTTACCGGTGGCTAAGTTGTTGCGACTGCGAGTAATTACAGGGTACACTTAACATTGTCAACTAAGGCTCCCCTTAAAGCTAATGACCCCCTAATGAGTAAGTTAATTCGTTAGCTAATTAATTAGTGATTACATTTACAATTGTCAATTGTGTCAGTAGTTTTGGTTTGTTATTCAAAATTCAATCCAAGAAAAAAAATAGTAAATTCGCCGCCCCTCTTCGTCTACACAGTGTTCAGGCAGAATTTAATAAATTCACGTAAGTAATTCCCAAATTCTTCAAATCTCCCGTGTGTGAATCTATTCCACTCCACCCTTGTCATCCTCAACTTTTCTACAAATTCCCCAGCTGACTTCCAGCAATTACAAATTCAAACACCCAAAATACATTTTGTTTTGTCCAATTTGCAAAAGTCATCCTTTCCCATTCGACAGACCCACACACCCAATCCTTTTTCCTGTGACCTTGACTTGACCTGTCTGGTTGTGTCCCGGGCCGGTGTCGCGTCGTTGAACATTGTGGTGATTCGTCGTGTCGTGGACACCGTCAAACATCGCAAAACGCTGTTAGAACTTGTCATCAACTCTAATCAACAGTTATCACAAAGGTAAATTGATAGTTATCGCTGTTTTTATGGCCGTAGTGAGAGATTGAGTCACCCACTAAATACAAGATAATTTGACGTAGACTACGTAGATATGACCTTTATAATCATAACCAACGTCACTGGTTTAGTCATCTTAACGGATGTCAGTACTCCTAGTACAGGAAGTGTTAAGGAACTACAAGCATAAATTGTTCAACCTCACTCTAGTGAAGGTAAAGATAGGTACAGTGGAGGACTTAGCCAGGGTATACTGTTCTTGTAAGCTAAAACTTAGAAACTGTAGAGTGGACTACTTGGTTTTCAGCCTGAACAACAGGAAGACATTTTATTGACGTGGAGGGTAAGCTTAATTGACTTTTAATTGGTTTTCTTAGGATTAATTGCAGGTTTCAACAAAGAATTTCATCAAATATGTTTATCCTTAGGATCCGGTCATTCGGAATTGTCAATTATTTTGTTCTTCACCTTTAGACCCCACACCCACACACTTGTTAGGGTACCCTGATGTAAGATTATGCCAATATACAATACTTTCGACATGGGTTAAATTTAATTACCTTATTTTACGTGTTTCAATAATGAGTTTTAGTAACTGTCTTTTAAAACTAAGCTAATTAAACCTAAACCTAACCTTTAAAATGGCCCATTCAAAGTGTAAGATTCCTGATTTTTCGTAGATTGAAAGCAAGATATGGCATACAACCCACAAATTGAACAATGGTTTGCAGCAGTAGATGCGGATCGCAGCGGACGAATAACCGCACCCGAACTTCAAGCAGCCCTTATGAGCAGCAATGGACGAAAGTTTAATGACACGGCTTGCCGGCTAATGATCGGTAAACAAAATTTTCCTAGTTCGTAAAGTAATCGGAAGAATGACGTGGCTCTTTTGTCGGTTTTATTTTATGCGAATGAAATATTTTGTCTTTTAGGATTATTTGACGGAGGTTCTGGGGCAATTGACATGCAAGGATTCGGACAGCTTTACAATTACGTAAGATAAATAAATGGTGCTTCGGTGACTCCGCAACCGATAATTGTTTTTTTACTGCTATTTAGGTTAACCAATGGCTCTCAGCTTTCCGTGCCTACGACAAAAACGGGAGTGGGTACATTGACAATGCTGAATTTGCCCAATCTCTCCAAGCGATGGGCTATCGCTTTTCCCCGCAATTTATTGATACTTTGGCTTTCAAGTAAGTTCTGAGTCCAATCCGGCAGGTAATGCCAGAAGAAATTCTTATTTTCCAAATCGATTTTAGGTTCGGAGAACGAAATGCTGGCCTACCGGTCGACGGTTTTATTACCGTATGTATTCTAATTCAAAAATTCACCGATGGATTTCGAAAGCGAGATTTGCAACAGCAGGGAGTCATTACAATTCAATATGAAGACTTCTTGGGTATGATTCTCACAGCATGGACATGAACAGTACTCAATGCCGAAGTATACCAGACCAACTTCAAACCTTTCCAACTCTTTTCTCCTTTGCCAAGATAATTGACGCCATATGTTCTAGCAATCTTTAGTTCCGCTTGGCAGTATAGACCTATCGTTACCTTTGAATAAATCTCCAGTGCTTTGTACTTACATATTCAGCTTCACAATTTATAGGCATCCAAACTGAGGAAGGAGTGATACATACTACTTGCGTTTTCTCGAATTTTTATGGAAACTTTTCCTTTTTAATATTATGCGTTGGCTAACAATCACGTTGTTTTCGTCTGTCGATTTTCCCTACCATGATACGTTTAGTTTTCCATTGCAATCTGCGAATGGATCCACTGATAACCGCACCATTTTTCATGCCTTTTCGCTTCCTTGAGGGCAAGCATGAGTCTGGAATAGTTATTGCTATGTACGGAACTATTTTTTCCCCAAAAGAAATCATGACAATTTGGTAAATGCGCTGGATTTCGCCTACGTCGAAGTCGTCTGTATAGGTGTTGAAAAACACACGGAAGAAGAGCTAAAAATAAAACCAAACATTTAGAATTTTTAAATAAAAAAAAATTAAGTATAACTTATGAAAATACCATAAGCGTCTCTTCAATTTCTGGAGTATGATTGGGAGTGGGACTTGTTTTGGATTCATTATTCATTTCGTTTGAAATGGTCGGTGTGAACGTTCCTGATGTGCCCTTGTTGTTATCCGCACATTGGGAATCCGGCTCGCCAGTTTCCATCGGCTGGACGCTTGTACTCTTTGGAGGTTCTGTCGCCTTAGGTTGAGATTTAATGTAATTTAGTGCATGAAGGAATTCAATAACCAAAGTATGCCATCCCAAGGTAACCATAAGATGGATTCCAATTCTCTCCAGGCCAATTGCAAGAGAAACGGAAAAATTGAACAAAATCAGACTTAAGTTGAAGCTGTGGAGGCAGGAAGTGAGAACAAAGTTTAACGTTTTAGTGATGTACTCGCTAGTCCAAACGGTCACTTTTACTGAAAACTCCTTTCCACCATTCTTGATCAACTGTTGAAAATAGAAGCAAAATATACCCTATTTCGTTTACTGATACTGATATTCAAGACCTGCAGTATTGCTTAAAGTTGATAGCAGAGCATTCATTGACTTACCAGTATAAAAACTTGCACAATTTGTTGGTGAAGTACGAAAGCTGGCGGAATTGAATTCAATCGAACCATAATCGTCCAAATCTTGTACAACTAGGGCGAAGTAAAAAATTTCAAAATCAGAAACGTAAGGGGTGTAAATAAGTAGGACATGCTGAAGAAGCGGTACAGTGTATTTAATCAACTCCAAATTGTAAATACTTCTGCGTTTGAGTTTTGATTTTAACAGCTTACTTACATAAACAGTATCAGTATTTGCAGGGCATTTGAGCGTTGCTTCAATCACAGCTAAAATTCGCCGGAGTCCCTCAACGTCGCATGTTCCAAATTTCTCATTCATGTAGTCGTTGAAAAAGTTCAAAACAATCCCCAACACAGGAAAGGCTCCAGTAGAGATGATATCTTGAATTATAAGTTTAAAATCGGCCGAAGATGTTTGCAGCCTCCTTGACATTTTACACCGTTGACTTCGAGAGGAACGCAGAGTTGCAGAGTCCTTGGTAGCTGAATAACCATTTTGTAAGTTTGGAGATTTTTTCGTGATGAAAATCTTCCCTGGAGTTTCAGATTTCACACCTTCAACTACTTGTTCATCTATTTCCAATTCATTGGTACGGTGAAAGAATGAGGCCATAAAAACTTTCATGTAATCAATCCACTCAATGCCAACAACTACGCCGGGCGGATCCTGATTGACTTTAGAAGTAGATTCTACTTGAGTGGTCGCAGCAGAGTTGTCAAGGCACTCTTCGTTTAGAACCAGAACTTTCTCTACCAACTTCTCTAATTTTGATGCCACCTTAGTTAAATTTGACGAACGGCTAAAGCTGGACGGAGACATCCGGCATCCTCGGGCCAAGATTTCCCTTCGCTTTCTTAGCTTCTGCACTTTGGAAGTTGGATCACCAGATTTGCCAACACACCCCTCACCCCCAGTCTCATGTTCGGACGCATAGTAAAATGAATTCAAACTTGAGGAACCTGAACAATCGGAGAGTTGATCTTCGGCTTCACAGACTTTCATTTCTTGTACTTTGTCGTCATTGTCGCCTTCATTATTACAATTCTTGTCATCCAGCGAGTTAAGCGTCGGTGCCAGTGTCGCATTGGGCAGTTGATGGTGACTTAATGATAATGTTGACAATTTGAGCAAAGGCTTGGACTGCTCACACGAGTCCATCATAGTCGCAGCGAGATCGATTTGTCTTGAGTCTTGCAATATTGAAACACCTTTTTCTACGTGCTTGAAGTCCGCCAACAAATTGGCACTTTTGTGACCGAAGCTTTCTGTCCCTATTAGTTTCTCCGCCATGGAAAAGTGCTCAACTGACAATCCTTGGGATTGATCATGCTTGCGTAGTTGGTTTGCAATCTGTGATTAAAAATACATGGTTAGCCGTAGCGACCACACGCCCTACGATTGCCACGCAAGTTGAATCACACCAGCGATAATGATAAGTTAAGTTACGTTGGCTTAAAAGAAACTGCCGATGCATAAGCAACTCATTCAACAGGTAAACCTACCACCGCTTTTTGTTAAAGGTCCCAGTACCTTACCAGAACTACGCGACGTAATTTGTTCATCGCCAAATGACCTAAAGCTGCAGCCGCTTGGTCGGTAAAGTTATATCCAGTGCCAAGAGACTCAGCCATGAGTCTTATCGAAGTTGCTGGCAATCTGAAAATCAGGGAAGATGAATATGCTAAAAATTTCTAAACTAAACTAAATTTCTTTCTTGGACCACTTACGCAGCCGGGAAGAGAACTTTTTCCGATATAGACTTAGCTTCACTGGAAGCGGATGCAAGGGAGGATTCACTGTCTTCCGACCATTCATTTTCTTCATCATTAGGATGCTCCGAGCTATCGGGCCCACTGCCGTCGGAATCTAACCCTTCGTCCTCAGAGCTACTTTCTGATGGTGACCCTGGATCCTCAGTCGTCATAGTCATGGATGTTGTTGGAATTCGAGTGGCCTTTACTGTTAGCCTTAACTCTAAATCCAGTTGCACAGCCACAGTTTTACACTTTTCCACTTCCAGATCTAGTAACAGATCTTTTTATTCGAACCTATCGTTTGTTATGCAACAAGCGGCGTAGCTGTATGATTTCTTCTAATAATTCTTATAGATACAGTCAAAATTGATATTTTAAAGGACTAACTGAATTTCCATCATTTTCATTGTCCATTAAAATAAAGTTAAAAATTTACTATTTTCAGGTAGTATATGCAAAAATTGGCGTTAAAAAAGCGCTATGCCCCGATAATAAAATTTTTCCCAAATAAATTTATCCACTCAATCAATATTTGTGATTGTTTTTAATAAAAATCAGCTGCTTACTTCTCTGTCAATGCAATGCTCAACACTCAACTGGGTCAGATTTTGGGTACCTTTTGATTCATATACGCTTCGCTGCGCACGCGCAGGAAAACCCATCGAATGCCGAATTTGGATTTTAAAACAAAATTAACTCATTTTATTCATTGTTTATTATATTGTTCACTCATCTGTTTCCGTATTTATTTAGCTGCTGCTCCTATTCTGGTTTCTCGAGAAAACGGCCGCCATATGTATGTGGTGGACCCGACGACGACAGTTTAGTAAACAATCGATTAAAAGGTTGGTAGTCTCATCATATCAAGTCGGATTCTGTAGCTTACCGTGTTATCAATATCCTTGGGAAGGGACAGTGACCGGGCCAATCAACAAAAAAGTAAGCCTGGTTACATATTATTGAGGTTAGGACAGCTCCGTAACACCGAACATTTCGATTATGCATGATGCAATGTCCACATTGTCTCACTTTTCACCCGTAATTTAGTCTTATCTGATTCTGATTTCTGATAACTCTTCCACAATTCAACAAGTTTTCGATTAACAGGCGGATTTTGTTTCCACCCAGAGACTGTGTGTGCCAGCAGCAGTAACATCGGCATTTCAACCGACATTTCAGCGGCGTGGCTACTTAACATCAGCAGTAACAATGGCTACTTCTGAACCTTTAAGTCCCAATGACCCAAATTCTTTCTCAAATCCTGGTAAGAACGCCTACACCACTTACTTGCTTCGGTCAACCTGAATGACCTTTCTCATAATCTTGTATTTTAGAAAGTGTCCGAAGTGATGCTCTTCATCTCCATTGGAGTATCGATTTTGACCGGAAAATAGTTTCTGGTACTGTTACTCATCACTTAATTCGAGCAAATGTAGATGCGGACGAAGTGGTAAGATTTTTATTATTTGACGACTGTTAAAAAAAGGAAGTACGTAATAATTTCTAGAAAGCGAACTTCTGGAATCTTGAAGTAAATCTTTAAATTATCAGATTTTTGATGCTCGGGAGTTGCATATAAAATCGGTTAAGCTCTTGAAGGGTTCAGTTTCTCTGGAATATGCGTTGGGCAAGTCTGTACAAACCTTTGGACAACCTTTGACGGTGAAACTTCCAAAAACGTAAATGCATGGACGCTTACCCAGCGTTCAAAATAATGCACTTTAAACCAAACCCTACTTACCCTACCATAATAACCTCATTTTATTTTACTATATTTCAGAATCGACACTAAAACTGCTGTTGTCATTGAATATGAGACCACCGGAAAATGTTCGGCGTTACAGTGGCTCAGCAAGGAACAGACTGCTGGAAAGAAATTTCCATACATGTTTAGCCAATGCCAGGCAATTCACGCCAGGTCATTGTTTCCATGTCAAGATACTCCATCCGTAAAGGCCACCTACACTGCCGAAGTAAGTGTGCGTACACGAGTGGTTTAGTGGGTCCACCTCACAGAGTGAAAGATGAAGTTGTGCCTCTAGAATAACAAGTAGTTCGTTCCATATCAAAGTCAAAATCAATGTTCTCTTGTCAGGTCGTCGCCGATTCTGACTTGACAGTCCTGATGAGTGCGGTGCGTGGTACATCTCCCGAATCAACGGAATCGCTAGCTGGAGACATTACCGTAAATGAGCATCAACTCCAGCGGAAAGTGCACAAATTTGTTCAAAAAATTGCCATTCCTTCTTATCTTGTTGCTATTGTTGTTGGGAAATTGTGTAAAAAAGAAATTGGCCCAAGAACTACAGTTTGGTCTGAAGAAGAATTTGTGGAAGCTGCCGCATTCGATTTTTCGGAAACGGAGAAAATGCTTCAGGCGGCTGAACAACTCATGGGAGAGTAAGTTTTTCTGTCACGCCCAGGGGAAGTAAAGCGAAAGTAAAAGGGGGTGTGCTCAAGTTAATTGTTTCTATATTCAACTAGTTTACTTAATTTCTGTTGGTTTTTTACCCTTCAGTTATGTCTGGGGAATCTACGACATTCTTGTGCTTCCACCAAGCTTTCCATTCGGTGGAATGGAAAATCCATGCCTCACTTTTGCTACTCCCACTCTTCTGTCTGGAGATAAATCTTTGGCCAATGTAATTGCGCATGAAATTGCACATAGCTGGACAGGAAATCTTGTGACTAACAAGACCTTTGAAGATTTTTGGCTCAATGAAGGGTTCACTGTTTATACAGAAAGAAGGATACTGGGCCTAATGAATGGAGAAGCTTTCAGGTATTTTATAAAGGCTTGGCGGCTGCTCATCGTCAAGATTCGGCTTATTCAATTCCACTAAAAGTTCAATCGATTGAATGTCTGCTCTCTGGAAACGGTAGTGTTGCTGAAACCCAACACGATACAAAAATGGCTCAATCATGATTACAATCCTTAGATCTATTAACTCAGTTTCGATTTGTAGTTGAAATTATATCATCATTTTTAGGCAATTCGAAGCAATTGGTGGTTGGAATGTGTTGAAAGAGGTCATAGCCCAATTGGGAAGCTCTAGCCAACTTACTCAGCTAGTTCCGGACCTTCGAGGGATTGACCCGGACGACGCATTCTCATCTGTTCCTTACGAGAAAGGATTCGTGTTCCTTTATTATTTGGAAACATTGGTAGGCGGGCCAGGTAAGTATAGTTATTTACTACGCATTTATATCCACAATAATAAACCGCGCAGAGTCACTACTGATTGAAATTTTTATATTTTTTTCTCAATTTCTTTCTTACTGTCTCTAGCTGTATTTCAAACCTTTTTGCGGCAGTATGTTGAGAACTACAAACTAAAATCAATTGACACAGCTTGCTTCAAACATTATTTCATCAACTACTTTGAAAATGCTGGAAAATTACAAGAACTTGGTACCATTGACTGGGATACTTGGTTATATACCCCAGGAATGCCACCATTCACTCCAAAGTACGTGTTCATAATAGTAATGTATTGTCATGTTAATGTTGTAATAATTTTTAACTGCTATTATAACTTGCGAATTCCGTTTTTCAGGTATGATACAGCGCTTTTCGATGCTTGCGAATTCCTGAAATCGCGCTGGTTGAAATGGAATCCAGCCACGGAGCCATGTCACTTTAGCAAGCGGGATTTGGAGGCATTTACAATGCCGTTTCCCCAGCTCGAACAGTTTCTAACAGAAATACTTGAACTGGAGGGAGGGATTGGATTGGAAAAAGTCAAAGCCATGGAGACTGCTTACCAACTATCGAGTGCCAAAAATAATGAGATAAAATTCCGGTAAGCGATTTAACGACAAATCCCGTGGGTTGCTCGCATGCAGACTGAAGTTTTCGTCCCTTCCAGATGGATACGCATTTGTTTGAAAGATCGATGGTTGGACCAGTTACCACTTGCTCTTCAATTTGTAACGGAGCAAGGCAGAATGAAATACATTCGCCCAGTTTACCGTGATCTATACGCTTGGGAGGAAGTTCGAGAACAAGCGATTGCAACTTTCAAGAAAAATCGCCCGAATATGATGTATGTTTCGGCTTATACTGTCGCAAAGGACTTAAAACTTGAATCCTAGAAATATAATTCCTCGAATTATAATTTCTTACCATAATAAATCTGCCAACTTATTGGCTGCGTCTGGATCAAATGAATCTGTCTTGCCTAAGAATCAGACTTTATTGAATTTGAATAATATTTAAAATGTTCAATTTGGAATTTTTTGCGAACATCTAAAGTTACCGCAAACAAGTGTACAACACGGAAATTAATTTTCAACAAAATGTACTATTTTAGTACGGGTAATTTTGTACGTGAAACTCCTTTGAAGTCTCACTTCCATAAGTAGTAATTTCGACTTTCAATTTTAAAACGTCCTCAGGATTTTTTAAGAGCGACAAATACTTTTTATCCAGAATTTTCCATTTTTGGGGCTCGCTCTGGTTTGCAATTTCCCGAATACAGTCTTCCTCTAAAATTATAACAAAACTCCTTTGTTTGTAAATATACTATTAAAATTGACTAGACATTCAAAATTTACTCGAGTTTTTGCTTCATGTTTTTACCTTCACTAAAACCTGCGTTATTCGGTTTGTTAAGAACGCTGAATTTGACGGAGTATGGAACCCTGTACTTGACCGGAACTAGCAGCTCTGCCCTTCCGTACAAATAGTCCTCATCGCCAAAGAGTGACAGCCTCCAAGTATAATTTCGACCCAGGCTTCCGCGACACTCAAATGTGAAGCACATGGCTGGCCAGCAATTGGTATCGATCAGTTGGGCGAAGTTGGACACATTCCAATGAATGGTTTCCTTCCGCTCCAGGAGCTACATAAGAATTTTACGTAAGTTACTCAAATTATCACAATTTATAACTGTCCTAAAGTTCGATGTTTGATACTCACCACTGAAATGTAAGGACTAATTTCCTTCGTTTGACCTTCATGCCGTTGTACGAGTTCTTCCGCTTCACCTTCCATGCAAAAACAACGCTGGAAAATCATTCAGCCAAAACAAGAAAAAAATTGTTTCCCTTAATGAAGGCGTGATTAACAAATATGTATAAAATCCCTTACCTTGCGATTGCGAATACATCATTTTCTACAGTGCAAACTTGTTTTAGACGCCCACGTGTGTCTCCTATTGTAATTTCTTCAACTAAATACGTCCTTATTCTCGACTCCCCATGAAACTGTGACATGAGTTATAACAATGCAAAGTACATCTTGTTTCTGACTCGATACTCTTATTCTTATTGTTGCTTTTACGTTCCCTCAAGGAAAACATAAGATAAGAGTCAAACCTAGGAAAACTCAACGATCTGGACCAATTTGGTCCTTATAAAGGAACACAACATGAGTCATTGATCCCATTTTCGTCGCCTCGATCTTGGCTCTTCGAAAACACAAGCTAAGCATCAGTTGCCTTTGATACACGATTTTCATTCAAGAAAAATTATGCCTCGGTTAGTGCGCAAGTGGCCATTCAATAAGTATGTCACGCTGAGAGGGGGGAGGGGTGGGG
>JABASL010000709.1:0-14493 GCA_019775825.1 Neanura muscorum | reverse complement strand
AAACACATCAACATTTTATTCCTATTCTTTCCTATTTACTGTCAAATTTAACCAATGCTAATGGCAATATACCAGGAACAAACATTTCCGCCTTTTTACACTTCCTCCATCCAACTTTCTTCAAAAACTTTCTTCTAGACAGGAACAATAAGTTGGTAAGATCCTAAATCCCAGACATCACCAGACAGAAACACTATAATAATCTCCTACATTATGCAATATCACTTACCTTTTTTTTCCAGGAACAAATACTTAATAGTCTATTTTCTGGAACTTCCTTATCCACTGGCGACGCGACCTTTTCCGTATTTCCAAAAAAATTCATAGTAAAATATAATTCTTTGTAGCATTTCTAAGTTTCTTAGAATTCTGGAAACAATTCTCAGCTACCGAAATTCGTATCGTATAAGTGTAAAAAAAAAGTTTGAAGGTTGTTCCGAGAATGCAGATGAAATAGTATCTAGTAACAGGAGGGCAGGACGCGTGTCAATACTTCAAAGTAAAATCAAGGTCAAACGGTCTAAACATGTAATAACATTGTATGGTTTGGTTTCATCTTGCTCTTCAGTTATATATGTTTCTTGTTTTAGTCGGAATTCGGTTTTCAATAAAAACAAATAAGACGACGCGACGTTTCTCCAATTTCGAGGAAAACTATTTGGAAATTTGGAAATATTTGAAAAAAAAACACGCTTAAGGATCGACTTTACTGGAATTGTTGAATTCTTGGCAATTTTATTTGATTTTGTTTCGAGTTTTAGAAACATGGACCTTGCACTACCAAAAATTTTGACGCATCAATATCAACAAGGCATTAAACTAGGTACAATTTTGAAAGATAACCCGAGACCTAAGCCAAGCGCTTAACCAATCCTAACCAACCCTAAGCCCTAACCAACACTAAGCCCCTAACCAACACTAAGCCCCTAACCAACACTAAGCCCCTAACCAACCGTAAGCCGCTAACCAACCCTAAGCCCTAACCAACCGTAAGCCGCTAACCAACCCCAAGCCCTAACCAACTCTGAGCCACTAACCAACCCTAAGCCCTAACCAACCCTAAGCCCCTAACCAACCCCATGACCTTGAACCAACACTACCCCTGAGCCCTGATCCTCTAAAACCCTAACCCTAGCCCCAAAGCCAACAAATCCTTACCGTGCTTGATAGTCTTTCGAATCTCGGCAGCTTACTCTGAACGCAAACTGAAATATGATGTCGGATCATCCGACATCAGTGACATCCCTGGGATGTCACTTCTGCTACAATCCTGAAGTTTTTTTTTTTTTTTTTTTCAAATTGAGTTTCCCTGATTTCAGATTTGAGCCGATTGCTGTTTGGTCCTTTGCATTTGAATATAGACATCTTAAATTCGGTCACGCAAAACATACTTTGTAAAAAAAAAAAAAAAAAGCTTTCAGCCTTGTAAATCTTGTAAATCAAATTTGCGTTTCGGGGAAGCAACGCAGTAGAGCTAGTTTCATTCCCCAATGTGTACGTAAACCTAATATGCTATAATTCAAAAAAATGCTCTCAGGAAGAATTTACAGGAAGTTAAATTTCAGGGCAAAAATCAAAATTTATATTGCACATGGCTGAAGTAACAAAAATTAGGGCAACATCCTTGGATTACAGATTCACAGGATTCGGAAATGCGTTATCCAATATGCCATACACGAGCCACTCAATCACCTTGATCATAGCACTAAATTGAACTAAATTACAGTTGGTAATGAGAATGAAGTAGCCTACTAAACACCTGCTTGGAATCGCATAATTTCGTATATGGTCAAATGGTTGCGTAAACCGTTTCCTTCATTACGTTTTACAACTAAAAATGTTGTAAAACTGACACATGCAGCTATAAAGAGGTCTTTTTGTTCTCTGTTATTACAAACAAGGGTCGGATGCAGTAGAACTTTATATTCTCAATTAAGTATTTTTAGGTTAAGCACCTCTTCTAGTCCAAAGACTTAAAGGATTGAGCTCCAATTAACCTGCTTTTTGTCTTCTGGGTATGGGAATTGGGGCAGAGGCTTGAGGTGGTAGTATGGCAGTGGACCATGCCCTGGCACAAGCGGAGAAAGCAAAGCCTTTGATGATTTCATGTTGAGGTAGTAAGTTTTAGCGTTTCCCCCAGCTGCCGGTGGTGAAAGGTAAGTGAGAAAAGAACAAAGGGATTTTAAGTAGGTTACTCAAAAAAGTAGGATGAGATGAATTCTTTTTAGGGTACCTAAATCTAATTTTAGGGCAAGCAAAGTGCAAACAAAATTAAACCTTTGGCCCAAATTTTAACCTAAAAATACCGTACATTTTCGAACGGTTAACCTATTGGGCCCCGCGGACTGACCAATTTCTGAAATTTCTGAAATTAGGTTAGGTAGGAATGCGACCTTTCTACCTAACCTATACCTAACTATACCTACCAAACCTTGACCTTCCAAACCTAGACCTGCCTAACCATTACCTACCTAACGTATACCTACCTATACCTACCAAACCTTGACCTGCCTAACGTATACCTCCCAAACCTAGACCTGCCTAACNCTTGACCTGCCTAACGTATACCTCCCAAACCTAGACCTGCCTAACTAATACCTACCTAACCTATACCTACCTAACCTATGGCTACCTAACTTATACCTATCAAACCTTGACCTGCCTAACGCATACCTCCCAAACCTAGACCTGCCTAACCAATACCTACCTCAACTATACCTACCTAACCTAGACCTGCCTAACCTATGCCTACCTAACCTATGCCTACTTAACCTATACCTATCAAACCTTGACCTGCCTAACTTACAATGGGGTTTGCAATGCAAACCCCAGACCTAACCTTTACAGGGTGAATTGAGTGATACTGATTTGAGACGAAAACTTCGATTTTTTTTCCGAAAAGTGGATCATACTCATACATACATAACATTACCTGGAGTAAAAAAAATACATGGTATGGGGCTCAAATTAGGGGTTAGGGTTAGTTTTATGGTTAGATTGAGATTGTTTTAGGGTTAGGGCAACCATGTCCAAGGTATTAATACTCGAGATTGTATAAAGCGCCAAAGGGCTACTGCTGGAAAACTTTTGGTATTTGTGAGCTATGCTAGGCTTCTTGAAGCTTTTTAGGATTCTTTTTATATTAAAATGGCGCTTTAAGTACTTTAGGTTTACTCAGAGACACACCCAATACTTGGATTGACCTACATCCTTACTGGAAAATATGTTAGCATAGGTAGGTGGCAATGTGCTAAACTTAATTTACTTTCTCTTTTGTCTTGCCAAGAACCAATAGAGATCGGACTAAACCAGTTCAAACTAGAGCAACTTTTTTTTATTTTGTTGAAANTAGGTGGCAATGTGCTAAACTTAATTTACTTTCTCTTTTGTCTTGCCAAGAACCAATAGAGATCGGACTAAACCAGTTCAAACTAGAGCAACTTTTTTTTTATTTTGTTGAAACTTTCTCTCCTTTCCCTGTGGTATAAGAATGGAGAAATGTGACACTTCAAAGTTTGTCCTCATTTTTTTTTCTTTGTATCTTTCAAAGAAGTGGAGTTTGTTTCAGAGAAAATTTAGTAATTAGCCGAAAAAAGAAGGAATAATGAGCCTTATTTAATTTCCAATTAATTTGAATGGGAAGGAAGATCCTGGCGGAAGTTTGGAGGCGTCTATGGTAGTGACGGCTGACCTCAATTCTTTTTGCTCGTTTTCAACACCAAATTCCGAGTAAATTGGTGGAATTGGAGAGTTTCAAGTAATGAGGACGAAAGTGTTTGAATGAATTCTTTACTCCAGCCCTGCTCAACCATTTTTCCATGACCCATTCCAACCAAGCGGAAACAAAAGCCGGAAACCCTTCACGTTAACTGGGTTAATTAACTTTTGTCTTTGATCATGCTTTGAACATTCAAAAAATTTTTACAGTGACACTGCGTATGTTTCTCGCCTTGATTAAAACAATTTTAATGAAAACAATTACATAATACGGCATGGAAAATTTCGACAATTAAATTTTTTTTTGTAAATATTTATCAACTGCTGTTCTTGTATACCCTTCAGTGAGTAACAATGACATTGACTTTCTTTTCTGGCCAGCATCATTTCATAACCTGCGACTTGCAATGAATCTCACAACGTCATTGATACGAAACGGCTTAAATCGTTGGCGAATTGTGGATTCAAAAGCTACGCACCGGTATGAGATTGTTTCTACATCAAGCAAGTGAATTTTTTTGACGACAATTTTTAAAACAGGGCTACCACTGTTTTAAATTAAATTTCTTTACTTTCTCAAACATTTTGGATCCAATCCTAAGCCTATCGTACACCACAGGTTGTCATAAAGTTTACATTATTCCCAAAAAAATTAATTCGTTAGTTTCTTGGCGTCGAAGAGAAAGTAACTTTCTCTTCGAGAAGTTTCAATTCTTATAGAACATTTGAAATTTTTTTCGATGTAAGCTTCATGAGCCAATCCACCAGTTGGTTAGTCCAACCCAATTATGGGCGGTCAAATTTTCAGGTTCCACTTTTGAGTACAAGGTTTTGATTTCCAGGATATGTTGAGTTGATTTCATGGACACGACGAAATCATAAAACCGAAACTGCATGGGCGAAGAAGGAAAATTATGAAATCATAAAAACTGAAGTAATAACTACAGAGAAGGGCATATGTTTGCTTCGAAAACTTTCCCCGGAAATGGCTTCCTATCCTAATTGTGTACCCTCCAGCTTATTCGTCAAATTTTGATGGTTAATTAACAGCATAAATTCATTTGTAAAATAATAAAAAAACAATTCAATTCAAAATTTACAAAAAGTGTCAAAGGGAAAGCAATTATCATAAAGAAGCTGTTTCCAGTGAAAGTTTTTGAAGGAATAAGCAAACTATGACCTTTCCTGAACATATTAATTAACTTTCTTTAGTAGGGCTCCAACTTCTTGTGTTACAACTTTTACCAAAACGTTCAAGTTTCAGCCATTGTTTCATTATTTTATGTTGCAATCCTGTAAAATTTAAATAAATTATAACTCATTTGTTCCATACAAGGCACAGCGGGTTCCAACAAAAATTTCCTGTTGCTTTCCAGTTCTATAATTCAAAAATTATCAATCAAGTTGAGCATACTTCCGCGAATGTCAAACAAGCTCGATTGAAATTAAAAATAACGATGTAAATCACCGAACTTTAGTGGCGTAAATGGGGTTTCTATTGTCGAAATTATTATTAATTTTATTAATTATTATTATTCTTTGTGAAGATATTTTTCCTCAGTCAAAATGTCTTCAAAATTTGCCAATTAAGCTCAAAGTCATTTAACCTGTCGCGAGACGTTTGAATAAATCCGCCTACGCGAAACGACCGCGTAACGATGTTTTTTTTCTCCAGAAAATGACTGAAAATGAAAGGTAATTCTATGAAGCATTATTCAATCTCGTACTAATTATCCTTCGAAGCCACTTTTCTGTTATGCATGTTCTTAACAAGGAGTTTGAGAAGCGTCGTAGTAGGGCTTACTTTTCTAGTCAGTATTTACACAAAGCGTGTTTACGTGTTCAAAAAACTGAAAAGGAAAAGAGAAAGTTCAATTCCACTTTGTTTACACTCATCCATCAACTTGCTTAAAAAGAATTTGAAATTCAACCAAACTTGTGGAGACTATTGATCGTAAAGAGCTCACTTTCCATTTACTACAAAGATCAACAATCCAGAACATGTGATACTTCCCCCAAAATTCCATTTTTCCTTTTTGTAAAACTGTTTTTATTAGACGTGAATGGATGAAGAGACTCTGCTAAATACCTGAATCCATTGTCTCTTGATCCTTGACAGTACTTTGAACTTTTGTTGCTGGATGTAGAACAACCAAATGGCATCAACCCCATCTGAAAGTTTCCAAATTAAGTTAAAGGTTGATCATCCCTTTGGTGCACAAAAATGGAGAAACAGCTCTTTGAATCGCTTTGTATGACTATAAAAATCCAGCCTTTTTATTTTTAAATTCATACGGGATCACTTTATATCCAGGCACGAAAACTTATTTTGATTCATAGTCAGGTTTGAATAAATACCAATTTAAAAGGGAAAACATTTTGAATAGAATTCACTACAGATATCCAAGAACAAAATCAAGTTTGGGTGCTAGATGCCATTGTTCCCGAATCAATTGAATTAAATCATGGACACAATAAATTGTACAGCGTGTTTCACTTAGGGTTCAAATGAAAAATTTCAAATAAAATTTTTTAATTGCACCAGGATTATTAGGTTTTCAGAATTTTCAGGACCATTTTCTTATCATTATGCCATGCTTTTTGATGCATTTTAAATTTTTTGTTAAATTTTGCTACTTATTTTGGTGAAAGTTGACAAAATGTTTTACGTTTCTCCCTTAAGGAAACGGTAACCCTAAGACTTTTACCTGTAATTAAAAACCATAGGGAAGGGTATACAGTGTATTGGCTTCAAAAACTTTCACCGAAAACTGCTTACCGTGACAATTGCGCATAATTCCTGCTAAATTTTTGGTCAAATGATTATTAATTTACAAAGCAGTATACGCTGCTGGTAAAAAACCAAAATTTGACAAAAAAATTAATGCGCATGGAGGCAATTACGATAGAAAGCCGCTTCCGGTGAAAGTTTTTGAAGCAAACGGTTTCTCTGAAGCCAGTATGACCGTCCTTTAAAACCTAATAAATATGAACCAAAGCTCTCTAAGACATTTTGGGAAGTGTCATTTGTGTAAGCCCTTTGACTTTTAGTTTTCTCCAAGGTATTTACATTGAAAATCGTTTTTCATACGATTTTCAATGTAACTACCTTGGTTTTTTCCGAAGTCAATTTGTGTGAAATCGAAAACAAAAATGTAGTGCGCCTTTCTATAACCGATGAATGAAGCTCTAATTCCACTTTCTCGGTTAATTTCTAAATAAAATTTGACTAAATATTTCAAATACGGAGTTGTATTTGACACACTATAATACACTCAAATAAAATTTTTGATTCACGAGAATTTTTCTTTAGAAAGGAATATTTTAAATGAGTGAATTCATGAAGATTGGAGAAAGTTTGTGTATGAAGCCACAGAACTGCAGTGGAATAGATCAAGAGAGTAAGAATAAAAGGGTGAGAAATTGGCAAAGATCCGCCGCCAATAATTGTTTTCCCGGGGTGTCAACGACACTTGTTTACTTCTAAGATGAAAGGACAAAAGACAGAAGCGACATGGATACGGCCAAGTGTTGTTGATCTTTCTCCAATTCATTTACCCACTGGGACATGGAGTATCTTCCAGTGGCGGGTCATTCACACCTCCAGAATTGTACTCATAACTTCCAATTCCCTCAAGCAAGCAAGTGTGCTTTCCTGGAACAATGAAACCTAAACAAAACAAATTAGCAAACAGCTTCAATTACAAATCACAAAATCTCCTATCGATACACAGACGTCACGCACATGGCCTCACTGGAGTGACATTGTCCTCTCGTGTGATTGACCTCTTAGAGTTACAAGTCTTCCTCAAATTCCTGGAAAATATCCTTCAACCTTTGAGTATCAACCATCGACACACATCACTTCTGTTGACGTAGGATTGAATTTCCATAATAAGAGACTTAAAATTGAAACTAGTAGTATGGCCATATGCAGATTGAAGCAAAGATACATGTAGTGAATAAAAACAAGCGGTGGCAAAGCGATTATCACATGCTGAAAGATCCATGTGTAGCAATAAAGTATCCCAATAGTTCAGGTTCGCATTAGCGAAACTTGGTGGTTAGCCGTTAGCGGATTACTCAAAAAATCGAACAGGCTAATGAGCACAACGCTAAGCGATTCAAAATCGCGCATTACTCATAACGATTTCGTAATATTTTCACATATTCTTAGGATGTGGTATCATGAATGCGAACTTTTTGAATTTAGAAACAGTGAATGGGTTCAAAATTTTAAACTCCAGAAATCGTGATACTGAGATTCTTCAGTATTGAGAAAAATTATGCGCAAATGACCCCGTTTCCAAAATTGTGGACCCAACTTTCTCTTTTTACGTGTAATTCCCATAAGAGACTTTCTCCTGGGTTAAAAATTTAAAAATTAAAAATCCACCTTGTGCTAAAAGTAGGGCAAACCATTCCGCCGATAAACTTGACAGTTGGGATGGAAAATTACTTTTAAATGGAAATCCTTTTCAATAGAATTGTTGTAATGTTGTGAAATTTTTAAAAGTTGATGAGAATTTAAGGCTAAACAATTCTTTTCTAATGATAATGAGCCATCAATCGGAACTGCCTCCTTCCTGTAATATTTCAACTTGAGTTTCCAAGTTTGGTTTTTTCTTAAACATTACAGAAAACCTTCTCTTTGCTTTCATTCTTTAATTTTTATGTTTCATAAAATTTAAACAAATTTTTTGAATGATTTTATTAATTTAACTCAAATTTTTAGTCCAGTGGCGTTCAACAGGGACAAAACCTTAAAAAATTAATGGATTTTTGGATTCTAATCGAGCCAGGCATTTACTTCCGAATTCTGATTGACAAAAAATGCAGAGTAAGTTACGTTACTACACTCGCACTCGTGCGCCCCAGTTTGCAATTCTTGCTTCATCAAACCTGCCAAGGCCTAGATGCCGCGTGCCGCGCGTTTTTGGATTGTTCAATTATTCATATCGTCACTTCAATATTTTTGAAGATCCTTTGAAAATTCCCGTTAGTGAAGATGAGGTGTCACTTTTTGGTTCATATGTGTCCGCAGTATCTTTTGGTATTTATTTTCCTCAATTCAAGCCTTTCGCAAAGAAGATTAGTCCTCTGTCCTCTACCGCCACAAGTACAAAAACTAAAGCAACTTTACAAAAAAAATGCATTAGCCTACTACTCTATAAAATTCATCATTTCAAGACAAATCTGTCAAAATCATCTGCCATGTCATCCACTTCTTTTCTTACAACTTCAGGAAAATCACGATGATAATGATCAAACTTACATTAAGAGTCAACGAATAGCAAAGTACTAGAGATGCAATTTGAAAAAGAACAAAAACCTCATGTGTGCTAATTTCAAATTACCGTCAACTCCCCACTTCGGCGACGTGGAATACTGCAGCGACAATTATTTGGTTTTAAACAAGGGCGTGTTGGTTCGACGATGCCAAAATCCTGATTAGAAATTTGGAATTCTAAATTTTTTTTTTCAAAATTTGAATTTGTATGCGTTGTGGTTTGTTAGATGTTCAGGTAACCCACAGCCTCGTGAGTACATTGACACAATGACCCATAGGTCTCCATTTTTCCTTTCCTAATTCCCACTAATGTTTCCTTAAGATCTTTATTATTATTATTTTTTGTTACATGGGAATTAAATGGCCACTTTTGGCCTGAATTTTTGCAAAATCCCATAACTAATTCCTTAACAACATTTCAACCTCCACCTCCACCACGACTTAATTTAAAATCCCACTGAGGAAACAATTGTGAGGATCCTGTCATCAGCTAACAATAGGCCACACACTTAATTTCAGGGCTTTTAAACCTCAGCTCATTTCGGTCTGAATGCGTCAAAGGTGGTATTTTGCAAAATACGTGTGGGTAAACCGCAAGCTGAACCTGTACATTTTGTGAAAATGGAATTAACTCTGGTGACTTTTAAGATCCGGGGTCTTAGAATTCAACGTATTAATTAATTCTAAAGCAGATTTTTATCCTTTTCCCGAAAAAATCTTTTATGTAACCCATTTTTTTCAACTAAATGCTTCTGTCGTACCGTATGGCTTTGTTGACTAGAGGCCGACTAGAAGCCATTTCAATATTACACATAACACACTGCGCCTGTCTTGCCTGCAGAAAGATATCCAGTTGTACAACAAAATTTTCAGTGCGCATGCGTGGATTTCCAGCTCTTGCACGGTATTATGATAATCGCTTGTTTGGTCAAAAAAGTAGAAAAAAGTAATTCAAAAAATTTCAACTAATGCGCACTCTAATATAATACGCACTTTTCCAACTTTCTCCAATGTAATACTTTGTTAAATGTTATAAATTCAAACAGCTTGAATTTTTTTCCTGAAAAATGTCCACACATCCGTTTAATAATAATCCGATAATGCGTTAATTATGGTTTAGAATTTGGACTAGGAAGCTAAATCTAATTCCAAAAAATTGACTTATGGAAAACAATGCTAGGAAATTTCTAGCTACTTTTAAATCAAGGCTCTGTGTATGACATTGCTGAGAATTTTTAGGGTATTTTGAAATGTTGGTGAAATTTTTGCATTTTTTCGGCTCATTTCCCAAAAGTTTTCTCTGGTGCGGTACCCGTTGGTTAAATCTGCTACTTGTCATGTAACTTCAATTAGGTCAACAGGATGTCGTCAACTAGCTTATGTCAGAATCCAGAAACGGATCGGATTTCCTAGAGAAATGAGAGAACAAAAGGCTTTAGACAAAATCAGAGAACGCTTAGATAGAATTCTCATAAAAAATGAATTTATTTGTGTCAACGTCCTAGCTCAGATGCAGTGGGAATCAGAAAAAAAATGTTAAAAGAAAGCCGATCTTAGAGCCTGGGCTCATGACATGGGGCTTGAGGAAAAAAAAATCCTGATTCCAATTTTTGTGGTTTTTGCAGATCTACAAAAAACAAGAAAAAAGCGACATGAGAGACATTTCTAATTCCTATTATATTGTCCACAAGTTCCGTCGTGCTGGAGAAAGAGGTCAAGAAACTGGGACGACAAGAGGGGACGGACGTCTTGTCAAGGATGATACAAGACACGACTACCCACGTTTACACGATAAGCTGAGAAAGCAGTGTCAGAAAGGCTTTGGTCGTCTCTGTTGGTGGGAATAGTGTTGAAATTGACCCTCTTCCGACTACTGACACACAGTAGGGGTCTAATTAATCGTCATTTCCTTTCTAAAGTGGATCACAGTACGGAATCTTGAAAATCTGAGGGCGACTAGGCGCTAGAAAAAAATAATAAAAGCATTTTCACATGCAACCTTATGAACGACATTGTACAGAAACAATCATGAATTTGAGCATTGTTTTTTCTCGGAACATCTCACAGCATATCCGACCATTGTTGTGATGGACCTGTTTCTGGCACGCGTGCGCAAGTTACTCTCAGCCGGATTATGTGCCCAGTATATTTTAAATCACATTAACATTACTACTATAATAAAAGCGACTTGGCGATGGTGAAGGTGGTCGTGGTCATGTCAAAAGTCCAATTCCCTCTACAAAGAAAATGGACGAAGCAGAAAACTAATTTCCATATTTATTTTCAAAGAAAAATGTAAAACCCAATTAGCACAACTACACGAGCTAAAGACACGGGGTCTCACACGCAACGGGGGAGCAATGCACCGAAGGCGTGTGATGAAAATGGACGAAGCAGAAAACTAATTTCCATATTTATTTTCAAAGAAAAATGTAAAACCCAATTAGCACAACTACACGAGCTAAAGACACGGGGTCTCACACGCAACGGGGGAGCAAAGCGCCAAAGGCGTGTGAAGCGAGGGATCTTTACCAAAGGAAAACCACATGACATTTGCCCCTTGTTTTAACTGGCCAAACATGCCCTTTCTACGACGGGGTGAATCTTGTCACACAAATTATTGTACACTTTCCGTGTATCTAGCTCGTCCTGGGACGGGTTTGTTTGTAGCAATGCGCCGAAGGCGTATGAAGCGAGGGATCTTTACCAAAGGAAAACCACATGACATTTGCCCCTTGTTTAAACTGGCCAAACATGCCCTTTCTACGACGGGGTGAATCTTGTCACACAAATTATTGTACACTTTCCGTGTATCTAGCTCGTCCTGGGACGGGTTTGTTTGGCTTTATTCAGATTTTTCAGATTTTTAGCAAACATTTTTAGTAAAGCACCTTGGCTCCTGCCAGTGTGTGGTGAGGATTTCTCCAGTATTTCGAAATGTAAGGAAGGGATCGCTACTTCTCGAATTCTTTGTCAAGTTTCTTAAATATCTCTGCTGAACATCTGCTGACATCCCCAAGATAATGCATTAACGGATTCTTGACCTATGACCCTTTCCAGGTAATCTTTCCCCGATGCTTACATCGGATTTATGAAAACATTATTGAAATTGTGAATGTGTACACGAGGGGGTACGTGGGGCGTTTGGCCCACGTATGGTGGTGCTTGCTATGATGGAATCTTCTTCCTTGGCACCTTCTTTTCTTCTTGGGAGATTCAACAATGCCTTTTGACAGGTGCTTTTTCCAATGATTAGTAAAAAAGATTTCTTCTATCTTTCAGTGAGCGACGCGACGGCCGTGAGTAGCGACGTTCCTGCTGTAACCAAAGTCGGTTCATTAACCATGCCTTGTTAACCATTAATTTACACCTCAGAACTCAATTTTTCAAATAATATTTTACACTTCCTTCTGTCAGAAGGTATGTGTTTTTTATATCTGGTTGAGTAATTGAGGTGTTAATTAACGCCCTAATTGGACGCTTTAAGTGAAGTGTCAAAGTGAATTTTAGGGGGAAAAGATTGGCAAATTCTTTAGTGTTTTGAAGAAAAAATGAAACTAAATGGCATTCTGTAGCAGTCAAGAGGGAGAACATAAGAGACACAATCCCCAACAATTTCGAATTTATCGAAGTAAAGATCGAGTTTTAAAAGGAATTTTAAAAACATTTGAAAACGGGGAAGGACGTTTGAAAGAGCCCGGCTCTCTTGATTTTAAAAATGAGTGCAGAATTTTAAATTTATCAAGACAAACAGTCGGTCCATGTGAAACTATATCTTCTAGAAGGATGGATCGAACCGGAATTAGCGATTTTCATCAAGCAGAGCAGCGTCTCACATCACATCAAACGGTATGTTTCGGCTCGATTTGTGCCAAAAAATCGTAAACCCTAACCCAAAATTTTATTTGAACTAAATTGAATTAAGCTACCAATGAATTAATTTGCTCAACACGTGCTCTAATAACACAAGCTTCAGGGTCATAGAAGCCCCACGTAAATTCAATTTCAGATGCACAATGAAGTGTTTGCGAATTTTTGGCGAAAATGTTAAACTTGCTTTCCAAGGTTTAGAGACTATTGTCCAGTTAATGTCATCGGCACCTTTAATAGCAAACTTTTTATTCTCAAGGTTGTCGCTTTCTTTTGTAATTGTATGGCTTCATCACTCAGATATTTTTAGTTGGCGGTTATTTAAAAAACCACAGCCTAATAGATCTTACGTGATTCAAATGGACAGATTTTCAGTGATTTATGTTTTTATTGTTGCAAAATTCTCACAATAAAATTCACCACACGAGGCAAAAACAAAGGAAATTTCAAATACGTCGTAATTCCCGCCTTGAAAATTTTGTTCAACGCCATATGTAATTTTATCCTCATCTTAACATTGTTTCGTTAGAATATTCTTACGAAAACGTTGTCATAAAATTTTAGCCCAGTGATCAAGTACGAAATTCCGTGACTTTAGGACTCCTATACCAATTTGCAACATCTTGAAACGGCTTGACTCCACTGGAGCTGCCGCGCCGCATGATGAATCCTAGCTTTTGAGGTGTAAGAGTAAGCGTACCGAGGGGTCAAGGGTTCAAGAATTTAATTTTTCAAAATTTATGTGAATTTGGACATTGGCGTGACGGAGATTATTGCGTTGTTGCAAAAACTCTGTTGCTTGCTGCAATTTGGAAATGCATTTTCCGACATTTTTTATTGAATAATTCATTCTCTCGATTCTGCCACTTTTGGAGGAAAACGTATAATTAATTCGTAATAAATAATAAAAATGTTATATTAAAAAATTCAGGAGAGAAAGGCGATACAATATGAAACGGATATAGTAGAGGTTAACACCACAAAAAAAATAATTTATGACCAAACGGTTGGTGTTTTGTTAGTGGTTTTCGGCCTGTAATTTGACGAAACTTGATCACTTTTTCCAAGTCATCAAAAAATACTGTGCAAAACGAGAAGTTGTAAAGAAAAACAATAGCACTGAAAAGTTATGGACATAAAATGAACATAATAAAAAGGTGAACAACAAAGTTTTTACACGGTTCAAAATTCACAAAATGAACTCCCTACTCCAGAACAACTTTTTTTAATTTTAAAAAAAAATTCTAGTTGCAAATTTTAAGAGGTCGATGGCTCTTTGCCCGGCCCCGATTTTGTTTTTTAATTTTTAATTTTATTGTCATTTCCAAATTCCATTTCCATATTCAAGTCAATTTTAAGACAAGGTTTGCAATTTCAAGTGGATGGTAACTGAGGCCATTTTTGCGAAAGGACCATGATTTTTTCCCTGGAAGCAATGCCCAGAAGTAATGTATTAAAATTCAACATCAGTTGTCGCTTTAGTTTATTTAAATGTTAAACTTTAATTTGTTTTACTTTTTTTAAATTAAAGTTTTTTAAATGTAATGTTTATATTTTATATTTCATACAATTGTTCTTTAATTAATTCTAAGGTAATTTAGCTAACTATCCTAAAA
>JABASL010000708.1:0-14500 GCA_019775825.1 Neanura muscorum | reverse complement strand
ACCCAATGTCCGATTATAACTAAACATTCGTCTATCGGCTTGATTCGAACTTGAGGTCAATAAAATCATGGGCGTGTAGCCGTTAGTAATGTCATGGAGGTCATAAATATATATAATGACCAAAGAAATGATGAGGTGGCTGTTTTGCTTTTCTCGCACCAGGGGAGCCAGTGAAGCTTAAGTTACAGAGTGGCAGTTCCCTTATTCTATCACAGGAGGGAGCCTCTCACGCATAGCAGCGTCTCCTTCCTTACAGCCACCGAATTTTGCAAAGAAAGAAAACGCACGTTGCAGCAAATAACTCTTTCGCGTAATTTTAGTTATAATAACCCAAACACAACTCTGCCCAACGCATAGGTGTCCAACAAAAAGCGAAGCGAGCTTCCCAAAAAAGAAACTATGACATTTGACTTTTACTTAGACTAGCCAAACAAGCCATTTCTAGGGCAGGATGGATACTGGCACACAGATTATTTTACTTTTGGTGTATCCAGCCCGTCCTAGAACTGGCTTGTTTGGCTTTGGGAATGATTACATTATAAATTTTGTTTCCAGCTTACTTATAAACCCCAGGGAATTCTAAATTCTAAGCTTGTTCATGTCCGCGTGCTCAAATCCGCCAGCTTGCTCAAGTGAACTCTGCGAATCAGTGATTTTAGGTTGAAATTTTGTACACGCAAGGTTGAAATAAAATATGAAACTCGTTAAGTAATGAAAAAAGTTTACAAATTTTAGAACAAAAAATGTTTCAAACTTGTGAGAAATTTTCTTGTACTTCCGCTGCATGTAACACCCAAAAATCCCTTCGATTTCCTTTTAGGAAATTTGAAAGTTACGTTATGGATACGTTTGCCCTAATACAAAATTCATAAATTAACGTTATACATGACGTCGAAGAGAAGAAACAGCCCATATAAACAAAATTGCCTGAAGTAGCTTTCTGTCAAGATTTTGAAGTATATTTTTGAACAATTGGGGAATTCTGGGAAATGATTCCGTGTGAAAGCCTCTGGACGTTGTTTTGTTTGAATTTAAATATTCATGAACGTTTCTCGACTTATTCCGGTCCAAGCGTCGCTGTTAGAACAACAACTAAAGAAATATTTCAAAGACAAGGTGAAAGCAAAAACTTTTACCATTCACGGCTCTACGTCTTACGTCTACCTAATTACAACATCAAGGCTTCAGAAATTCTGAGTTGTTTTCCACAAATCAGGATTATTTATATTTTTAATTTTAAATCTTGCTTCCATTCTCAGAAGGAATGCGCAACAAGTTGTTAGGAAAATGCGCTAGAAATATTTGCTAAATCCTACACGAGTTTGTAATGTATTTAAGAAATATAAAAAACGAGGATGATTAACAGAATTTTCATAATTTGTTACAGAATGAAGAGTTGTGAAGGTTTGATGGTGGCAGCAATTGTAGCTGTGCTTAGTTTTAGTTCACCTTCAACTTCACGCTCTTTGCCACAATGGTCATCATCAAGTGGGACGGATGCAAGTGGAGGTGGGGGCAGTGGTGGATTTGGTCCACCAGAAGGTGACACAAATAATTCTCCTCCAAAAGACACCCTATATTGGTCACCACTTTCTGGACAAGTTCCACCATCATGGCTCCTAACACTTGGACCCCGGGAAAGTCGAGCCGAGAATTTTATTCGATTTGGTCGAAGTAATGGTGGAGTCAATGACAAGACGCTAGCGAATAAGAAAAATAATTTCATTCGACTTGGTCGAGAGAATCCAAGGCAAAATAATTTCATACGGTTGGGTAGGGGTGGTACTGGAGGTCAAGAAGAGCCACCATTTTATGGTGGCTCATCTTTTGGTGGCGTAGCAGGAGTGAGGTGGCCAGTGGATGGATCAAGTGGATCATCCTTAAGAGACGCCTCCAATGATTATGGAACACTCATCAATTGAACTAATTATGTTCCCAATGGACGGACACATGATACAAGGCTCTTTTAAAAAATTATTGCCAAATTCTCTTCTTTTGTAAATTAAATGTTATTAATTATTTAAAACAAATCAAAATCAGTCGTAACTTCAATTATAAACCATGTGTCATAAAAATAAGCCAATTAGTAAATTGTGCAAACAAAGCACAAAATGGCTTCTAGCATTTTCTAGCATTTAGATTAAATCCAAAAATTAAGAATGTTTTGTTGTAAGTCCTGTGCAAACAAGTTTAAAACGTCAAATTAGAATGTTTTCACTTTATTCTAAAAAGTTGTCTTCTAGTTACTTAGTAAGATGGTGTGGTTTAAGTGGCGGGGCAAAGGGCTTTAGGTAAAGGGTAATTTCTCCAAGGGTCATTGACCTTTTCATGTCATCATTCTAAATATTTTGGAGCAAATAAATATACAGAACTAACCTAAATCATGCTAACCAAACTTGAATAACCTACAAGCTTGTGACCTGGTAATTATATCATCCATCTGGGATTGCTGCAAGCACAAATGTCAAATTTGCGTAACTTGAAAGGACATTTGTTTTCAGATTTCACTCAAATTCAAAACATCACATCAGACACAAAAAATTCGTAAAAAAAAACATCAAAAATTTAAACTTGAAATCAAATATGCAAAATTCTGTTTGATCTTTTCTTTAGTTGTCAGCAAAAAACAGGAAATAAAGTTCAAACATAAAACTTTCTGACAATCTTCGCCATATCTCATAAATCCGAATAGCGAATAACGAAATAGCTAAACTTAAATCCAGTTTTTCAAATCCAGATTTTCCATGATCATTTAGATTAAGCAAGTTTTAGAATTTTTTACCCGAGAAATGACAGCCTCATTTCCCTAGTTTAGTTAATTGGATCTGTCGGACGAGATTGACATGATGGGGTCACGAGGCGTTATAAAGCCTTTACATAACAGGCAAGCTGGCAGCTAATAGCCTTAAATGAATTAGCTGAATCAATGTTGCTCAAGCCGAAGTAATTGGGAGCCTCCTTTAGCTGGACCTAGGAGGATGTATGGACTGACTACTAGAACTTCCTTGTCTTGGTCAATTGCTTCTTCTAAAAATTGTCTACATAACTGTTTATAATTAAGTAGGATTAAAAAAAATACACAAATTAAATGTAGGTCAGGTAAGGTCACCGATTTCTATTTTTTAAATAACTATTTTCTAAATACTTGTTGAGTTGTTGAAAATTTCAAATTTAAAAAGTTTTTGAAAATGAACTTTCACTTTTGTAACGCAAAAAAAAAAATGCTTTGGAGAAACTAAGTCGAGAAATTTTTTTTACGGCGGCGGCAAAAATTCAAAATTTTCTATTGCAATTTTGCATACTTTTTCTGTTTTGTTATTTTTCAATGATTTTGCTTTTTTGTTTGTTAATTGTTTCATTATCGAATAAATCTAATTTTTGATTAAATGAGCATAGTTGACCTTGACACAATGATAACTTCCAGAGATGTCAACGAAACTTGTGTTTCAAGGCTGTGAAAGAAAACACACAAAAAAGCTGGCCACGGGTATTGTCTCGACTGCTGAGCTGACCAGATCATTGTAACCTTTATACCGGTAACCGGTTGGTTATTATTAATTTTTCAGTACCTTACTTAGTAAATTGAAGGGAACAGCTTCCAATTATGGCTCTTCTAGTCCACCGTTTACTGTTACATGACTTCAGGAGGTAAGGTTTCTTGTTTGCAAAATACTGAATGTAAAATAGTGAGCTGGTTAATATTTAGTTGTATTTGTAAATCTTCCTGAGTTAGGATAAGTTCCAGCAATCTGCTTCACCTACACCCCAGCCGGTTTCTTATCCTAACACAGCTTACCCGAGTATCGACGTATGTAAGTCATTGCATTTTAGCTGTTTTTTGGTCGTAACGTTCACGAAAACCCAAAATAATGTGTGAAGTCTTTTCTTTGCAGAATAACGGGCAGGAAAAAGTCAGCATCCCACATAAAATTATACTTGCCGCACCGTTAAAACTACAACCCTACTTGAGGCTGTCGAGAATTGATGCCCCTATTGGTAAATCTCATCAGTACATTTAATTATTCTAGTTTTCCTAACTGGAAAAATTGATGTCTGTAGGAACCTGGTTATTATTTTGGCCTTGTACATGGGGACTAAGTCTCGGATCTTCCGGAATCCCTTCTATGGACCTTGTTGCCCTGTTTGGGCTGGGTGCGTTTCTGATGCGAGGTGCTGGATGTACAATAAACGATATGTGGGATAGACGAATTGATGCAAAAGTTTCAAGAACGAGGAGTCGCCCACTTGCGTCTAATCAACTTCAACTAAAGGAAGCCGTCGGCTGGCTAGGCCTTCAATTATCGCTTTCCCTCCTCGTCCTAGTGAACCTTCCTGCACCTTGCCTGTCACTTGGTGTAGCATCGATGGGTCTCGTCGTCATTTATCCTCTGGCTAAGCGATTTACAAACTGGCCCCAAGGCGTTTTGGGGCTTACTTTTAACACTGGTATTCTGTTTGGTTACACGGCATCCGTTGGAGCCAATATGGGATACGCTACTTTTCCTTGGGTCACACCTGCAGTTCTTTCAATGTATGGCGGTGCTCTTGCGTGGACTTTACTTTATGACACGATATATGCCCATCAGGTATGTTTATCATGTATGTCTTAATTTGAAACATTCTGGATTTCTGAACTGTAAAACTTGTCTAATTGTCATGTATCGTCATGCAGGATCGAGAAGATGATTCACATTTGGGACTGGGCTCAACAGCCCGAAAATTTGGTGATGCAACGAAAGTATGGTTAGGAGGATTTGGGTCAACAATGTTGTCAGCCTTCGCTGTGACTGGAATTTTAAGCGACCTGTCATGGCCATATTTTGCTTCTCTTTCCATTGTTGGGTGTCATTTTGCCTGGCAGGTACTTCAATATCTGAAACATAGCAAAAATAACGGGTTATGTTGACACTAAGTTATGATCCGTCCAAAATATATAATTATTATCTTAAATTTAATGTTAAATTTAATTGCTTCATTAATTGTAGATATGGACTCTGGACATAAACAATCGTGACAACTGTGCCTACCGATTCAGAGCCAATCGCCATATTGGATGGATAATATGTGGCGGTATTTTAGGATCTCATCTCCTTGCTTCATCCTGATGTTGAGAAAATGTTCAGAATTATAATTATTAAGTACCTAAAAATAGTCAGCCTGAAATAATCTGCGATTTATACCTCATCTAGTTCAAATTTGATTTTTCCATTTCGTAGTGATGTTTTTCGATTCCAAGAAGCTTACAACCTTCGATTTCTTACACACGTCTGCGCAATAAAAGATTAGGTAATCACTTTTTTCGTTCTAAGTAAGACATTAATTTATTTAGTCAACAACTATAGTGTATTGTTACAAGTCATTCGTGATAGCGGATACTAAAGTCAATATTCTATTCTAAAAAGATTCTAAAGTATTTGTTCTAACGAGTTTAAAATTCTAAATCCACCCGGGACGGTTAGGGAAAGGTAGAGAATGGGGATGTGGATAGGGCGGTGGATAAAGGCCCATTACATGGGGACTTCCTTGGAAGAGTCCTTGGTACGGGTCAACCATTCCTCTAGGTGTGGTTGAATAGTTTTGAGGGGTGGTTCCTTGGTAGGCGGAGGGATGAAAGGCTCCGAGTTGGTAAGACGACGTTCCGCGACCTGATGACCCCGCGGGAAACGATGGGTGGAATGTGGGAGACGGGGAGGAGTAGAGGTCAGGCCTATGATGGGCATGCGCAATACTTGGTTGACTGTTATTATAGTCATTCATTTCTTTGGAGTAAAGTGCCAACTCTGGAGTTGAAAGCGATGAAAAGTTGAACGCACTTCCAGGAACGATTCCAGCCGATGGAGAGTTCGAAGAAACTTCGCTATTACGATTCTTGGATCCACCACTGCTGACAAATTTAAAACAGAAATTAGTATTTTCAAAAACCAAAGTAAGCACTTTTTAGATGCAATTTGAGGTGTTTGCCGATGGTTGCCGGAAATTATTAATTAGTCATAACCAATGACTAATTAACAATTCCCGGAAGGCAGGTTTTGTTCCAATTTTTTGTAGAATTGGCTTCTATAATTTACGTTGGCTTACCGACTACTGGCTTTTGAATCTAATAATTTAGATGTAGACCTTCGTCCTGAAGGAGCCGGACTAGGCGTGGAACTGCTGCTATTTTCGTTCTTTGTGGACTCTGCCCCACGTGCGTTATTCGCAAGGTTCGTGTATCCATGAGCAGCCTCGTGGGCATAGTGGGCATGAGCATGGGGCGGAGCATTCATGTAAGTGGTCATCGCGTTCGGAATGGAATTAACAATTTGTGTCAGACTAGCCAAATTATGTGGCCACTGGAATCCATTAACAGTTGCCAGCTGCTCAACCTGTTGTTGCTGTTGTTTCGGTTCCTTTTCCTTCCTACTTTTCCCTCCACTTCCACCACTTTGGTTATTACTACTCGTCACTGTGGATGTAGACGTGGATACAGCAGTTGATAAAATGGAGAGACCAAGACCGCCATCTGATTTATAGAACCGTTCATTGGGATTGTAAAGGTGCATGGGTCTTGGGGGTGGAGTATGAGTGTAGGCAGGATTTCCATAATGTTGTCCATTGACACCCACTCGACTACTGTGACTATAGGCTGGAGATTCTCTAGAGTATTGATGAGCAGCCTGTGGCTCCGCATTTCCATGAGCTGCGGCTGGAGTGCTCAACGAATACCGCGCGGAAGCTGAATGTGCTGCTTCGGGAAATAGACCATAAGTTGGGGGCGGTGGTTGTTGGGACGACTGAGCCGGAGGCGGTGGCTCCTTACTTCCACGAGCAGAGTCATAGTTCGAGGGTCTTAGTAAAGTGTACTGGGGTGATTGTACTGGAGATTCGTCCTGCTTATGAGATGGTGAGGATGATGACGACGCTCCATAAGGAGTATGGTAACGTGCATTATAATTTGATGGCGGTGGAGTAGCCGGAGAGCTCACATTTACCGGTGAATTAAGATCAGCCGTTTTTTCTGGACTTGAGTGAACCGAGTAATCTTGATAAAATCCTACCCTCACGGGTGCTGCGGGTCGCGGTGGTGTTTGTGGCGTTGGAGGTGAGTTGATTGGTGGGCTAAATGGGGAATTCGGTCCCGCAGGAGATTGAGAGCTTACTTGTGAAGATGCCGATGGTGAACCGGATACCCATGCTTCGGAACGATTCTCAACCCAGCGAGGTGCACCTGGTGTCTCACTTCCCGCTGGTGGAAAAACAGTAGGTGACCCTACCTCGGATTGTGACGAGAGTGAGGAAGTACTCATTCGACGTTCTCTATTATCTGACCCGTGAGACGGTTCCGGTTCTTCATCTTTATTGGGTGGAGCCGGAGGGGGCGGTGGTTCCTCCGGTTCTTCTTTTGTAACCACCGTTGTAGGCTGATTAGGACGAGTCACGTGATTGCACTGTTTCACAGGTGAAGACTTTGGCGTATTATCCCCAACACACCTACCCATGAGACTAAATTTGGCGGGTTTTGGTGTAGTTGGAGTCTCTGGATCTTTTTCGGGTGTGCCATTGGTAGGGCTATTAAGTTTTGGAGAACCAAAGGCCTTGAACCAAGCGGATAAATTCGGAAGTGATTTCTCTCGGTTGAAACCCTTGGAAAGTTCAAGCCGCGACGTATTTTTCTCATCCTCTTCCTCTACACTAGGTTTCGTCTGCTCAGGAGTTTCGGGAGCTAGAATTACCTTGGCTAATTGATCCTTTGTGGTCCGAGCCAAGGAAGCACCAAAAGTTTTCTCCAGACGCTCCAATATCTCTTCTTGGGTAGGATTCTGTGGCAGGGGTTCACTTTCTCCGAGGTCTTCATCATCTGACCTATTGGCCTTAAAATCTCGAAGCGGCAGAGCATGTTTGGGCAAAACGGTACCAAAACTCAGCCGTTGAGATGAGTGTTCATTTAGGAGGAGGCATCGCTTCTTTTCTTGTGTCTCATCTCCTTTACTGAGGTTTGTACTTCCGCTGGAGGAATTTGTTGTCACTTCTTTTGATTTCTCTTCTTGTGTAGATGGAGATGATTTGATTTTAAATTTAGTAGCCTTTCCTACTTGAAGTCTTTTCATATTCATCAAATTCGGGCTTTTGAAACCCATAATTGTGGAACCAATAGAAGATTTCTTAATTTTTGAATTTTTTGAAGGATCTGAAATCTTCTTTATATGCCCTCCAACTCCTGGGTGCGATATATTCGTGTTTGGATTTGGGGTGGGGGTACTAAGGCTCAGGCCTTTGTGGTCCCCTTTTTCATGATGATTTGATGAATGATTAGATGGTTTAGGATTTAATTTCCACGGTGGCAGTGGAGATCTCCTTATTGGTTGTTCGCTTCCTGAAAAAAAAAAATCAACGGTTTTATGTATTCCCAGTACAAATTGTAATGAAATTGAATGAGACGTAGAAAAGTGAAAGTGAAAAATGAAAAACAAAAATAGATCGAAACGAAATTTGGATTTCTGACTAACTTTTTTCTTTGTCCTTCCGCTCATGCGATTTCGAATGTTTGTGGTGGTGATGATGACGATGGTGCTGATACTTCGGTGGTGGAGATGGAGACCTAACACGTGCCACCGGAGAATTCGGTGGTGTGAGTTCTCGTGGACGCTTCTTCATAGGACGATCTTTTGGGTCAATTTCTTTTTGGATTGGCCTCTCTTTGAGTTTCTCTTTTTCTAATCCCTTTTGCTTCTTGTGGTGACTACTCTCCTTTGGTCGTTTTTTCATTTCATGCTCGTCTTCAGAGTTCTCTCATGTCAGATCTTGTAGAACCTTTCTCCGGTTTTCCCGTCTTCTTTTTCTTCCTCTTTTTTCTGGGCGAAGGTGACGAAACTACGATTTCTTCAATCAATTTCACCTGTAGAGTAAGTTAAGAGTAAATTTTTAATATGATTTTTTTTTATAGATTGTATGTGCTATAGATCTACCTTCGGTGGCATCATTGGAATTGGTGTAGTCTGCCGTACAGGCTTTTCGTCTGCTACTCTGGGTTGAGACTGACTTATGAGTCGAGGCTTTTTTCTTTCATGTGTTGAGGCATATTCAACACTGATTTCCTCATCCGACTCATCAGGTAAAATAAATCGCGTGATTGCCTTGTGAAAAGCTTTCTCCAAATTATCCACCATTTCTGTATACTCTGCGTGTAACAAACAAAAATACCAGAATTTGAAGCTTTACTTAAAAACATTCTTAGAACTGATAGCATGGTCCGGATAGGTTTGGTGAACCATTCCTCCACCACAGAGTCGAAGTATTTAAATGCAATAGATTGGGCCAGACTAATTCCAACAAAAAAGGTCATGTGATATTTGATATTAACGAACCCGAAGAATCCCCATTATATTTGTGACAGTTGAGCACGACTAGCTGGAAGTCTGTCCGAAACTGATCCAACGTGACGTACTCATGGTTGTCCAATTTATCCTCAATTGTTTGAAGATCCATTGGTTGTTTGATCACTTTGTAGTAATTCGGAGCATAATCTTCATCAACGGGACCAATAAACGGCCATGCGTCTCGATGACCTTTGATGTATTCAATAACTTTATGCATCCCAATCTGAATATCCTCCTCAGTGGCAGAAAAGCTAAAGGAACGGATATTTAATATTTAGTAAAATTTTCCTAAAAGAGGCTTTAAACAACTTACACTATTGAACTCTTGACTTTTGTTTTTGAACTTCCAGTTTTGGAAGAAGTGATTTGACCTTTCTTCTCTTTCACTTTGGCTTTGATTACTTTCTTATGCCGTTCATCATCTATTCCTGATTCATCACCTTCCATTTCATCATCATCATCATCATCTCCTTCCTTTCGGGCAAGGAGAGCCGACATTGAGTTGTTGGTCATTCTAGAATTCCCGCCCGAGTTATCCTCCTTTCGGTTTCGGTGGTGATGTTGCGGTAACTTTGGTGAATTAACGGGTTGTGGTGACGATAAGGAATGCGTTCCACGCCTTTCTCTTAAATCCCGCCCTGTCGTACGTTCTTGCCGCTGAATTTCCTCTGCCAGCCGACGGTCGGCTTCTTCTTGTTCCAATCGCTGTTTACGCAGTAGCTCATCGTCACTGCCACCTCCTGAATTAGGAGGCTGAGGTGGTGGTGGAGATTCTTTACGAGATCGCCGCAGTTGCTTATCCATCATTCGCTTCCTCATGACTCTCTCTTTTTCTGCGAATAAGCGAGAGAGCTCAGGTAAGAAATCTTCACGAAGTGTTGTATAGAGATTCCGTTCGTCCTTGTGTTTACAATTTTTGAATTTTGACGTGAGGAGATGCCAATCTTCTTCTGTAAAACAGACAACTTGCCACTTTGAGACAGTTCGTTCTTCTACTTTTCGTCCTCGTTTCTTTGGAGGACTCTGAATTGGAGAGACAACAGAAAAATGGACAAAATGCCTTTTCAGCTTCAGTTTATCCAAAACTGACTGATAAGAATATAAAGAAAGCCTTTAGGTTAAGGTTATTCTTACTTTGTGAATGGTATGATAGTCTTCGCGGTAAAGCCGAGTGCCGTAAAAATACCAGTAAGTGCTTCCACCTGAGTCTTGACCAAGTGGTTCCACGCGTAAAGATTCTGCTTCAATAGACTATAAAAATAGAAAAGTATTTCTTAGTATAAATCTATTTATGTCCAGCTTTTCATAAATAATATTGTAATTGTTAACTTAATATCGAAAGAATACGTTTAAAAATAGCTTTTCCAGGATTTTCAGAAATATAATGTTCAGAATTTTGGAAAGATGGGTTTGTTTATAAAAGAACGACAATTTTGTTTTGAAGATTTTAGAAGAAAAAAGGTTTGTTCAATGTGGACACAAAATTTTGTGTAGACATTTATGTATAAAAAATGAACTAATTCATAATTATGGTAAAAGTTTTTCTGCCCTTACTTTTAAAAGCTCAGTTATGTCATCCGCATCAAGTCGGTAGTCACACAAATCGTTTAAAATTTCCACTTTTGTTCGGAGGGGAAGTGAAAAGAAGGCAACGTCACTATCAAATGGATTCTTCCTGGTTACGTCAACCTATAATTAGTTACAAAATCCTTAAATATTTACTCATTTACCCATAAATCCTAAACCCTAATATCCTAATTAATTAGTTTTCCTAATTCCAGTTTAATTTGAACAAATTACTTCACACTTGGTGCGGAAGAGGCGACGAAGGAACATTTCATAGTTGGACGTAGTGATTTCATCTTGTTGAAGGACGTTGAAGGAACCCTTAAGGAGGCGTACGATTAGATCCTGAAGGAGGCCGCTTCCAACTTCTTCTATAGAATCCGTAAGAAGGGCTTCCTCCAATTCCTAATTGATAAAAAGACAAAAGAGAGAGTCAGGAAGTGTCTCGAAAATTATTGCAAATTAATTGAATGTCTTCAGCCATTCAATCAACAATGGAGAATGGAATAATCTTAATCGACCGTTTGACTCTGGGATGACATTTTACAGGCATGAAAGCCCTTACGTTTAGTAATTTTAAAATAAACCATTTTTAGAATTTTGAGTATCCGTTCGTTGGTCACAACAAGGTCCCGAACTTCACGAGTTCAATTCCTTACCTCAATGTCAAAATCCGGTAGGTCAAACGACGTACGAAATAGTGAACAAAAATGAGCAATGCAAGGCACTTCCCACCAGCTTTGAACCTCTAGAAAATAACAAAACATTTTTTGGGATTTATTAATCGATATTTCTTGTGAAATGGTTTGAATATATATCGTAACATTAAAAAAACACGACGATAGAAATTATATGAATGGAACCTCTAGAGTTGACGCCATTTAAAAAACTTAGGAAACATAAATCCAACATAAGACAACCACTCAACAAGCCAGTCTGAACCGAAAGGAAGTTAAATTAAAAATAATGACATAATTATTAAGTTTCGATAGATCAAGTTTAAATCGTTTCATTTCCAATTCCCGAATCTGGGAGCGTCATATCGCTTAAAATTGTAAGGTATTATGAATATAGAACATGGAAAAACAAGTTGTGACATAAGTGGATCTGACAAACGGGCATTGCTTTGTTTACACAAAAAAGTTGTAAAGTAAGCAAAAGTTTATAAACCCTAAACAATAATGTCCAGGCCCAGCGGCCAATTATGTTAAAAGTTTGAGCTGTAAATGCAATATTAAGGCAGTACTTTACGATCACTGTCACCACTTGTTATGCCCATTAAGAATTAGCCACTCACAAATTTTAGTCAGCTAAATCCTAACGGCTGTCCCGTCTGACGGCTAGCGTATAACGTCCGACACCGTTAAGTTAACTGTTAGCCTCTAGTTTTTAGACGGCCATGAATTGAAAGCTTCAAGTCATCGTTATGCTGCTTGTACCGGGTGGTTAACTGCTAACTTTAAATTTTACCCCCGCTTTCATCCCGTAGGAGGGGGACGGCGAAAAAATAAAAGTTAGCAGTTGACCACCCACCCGGTATATTGTTTTAAGTCTTGTGAGCTTACTCTTGACTCTGGTTAATTAACCATTAAACATTTAATTAATTCAATGTTCAACGGCAGCTATAAAAAAAAATATCCGTGCCGGGAGAAAATAAAACTTGACACTGGAGTCGTCCCTTTTGGAAAGAATTGAAAAAAAAAACTGAAACAATTTTTGACATGAGCAAAGGTCAGAGGCTGATGTTGATTGTCTCACCGTCCATTGAAGGCCGAGTTTCAAGAGCCCATGTCCCGTACCCGAAGGGTCAACTGCTGCTTTAGAAGACGCATCAATTTACAAAAACGTACATTTTTAGTAGTAAGGGTGTAATGTAGGAAAAATTATGACAAACACCAGAGGAACATAGGATGACCCTGCCCAACCCCCACCCACAAGTAAACAATTGAACTCTAACCGGAAACACAAGCACGAACCTCGTTAAATCTGTAGTCTTCCAGCACTTCTTAATCCAAAAGTTAGTAATACTTCAACATAAAATTATGTAATTGAATAATCCTAAGTAACCATCGGAGATTAATCCACATGAAGAACAAAACCAGAATAATACGGCACAAGTCGATGACCTTACTGGTCTTGTCCTCGTGTATCAGATAACTGTCCTGTTGCACTGTACACATTCAGTTTCATGTCCATTAGCTCCAGAACTTGGCTGTGACATCACATGAACGAGATTCCGTTGTTACGAATAATGAATAGTTGTCAAAAAGAAACTTGACTTGTGACCTGTTAACTTGTTCATTGCATCTACGAGGTAAGTAAACGAATTATTGGTGACACTGTGATTGAGACTGGATATAAGAGATTTATCGGATGTGGATGAGAACTTTAGGCGAGATCTAGTTCAGTTGTGTTCTAGTTGCATGTATTTTCTACGGTGGCGGTGTAACGTTGACGATGAACTTTTGAAGTAATGTATACTGACAAGGTATCCTAGATGACTGAGCAGTCATGATCGTAGCACTACGTATTCAAAGAACGACAGGAGCATACTGTCCCTCGGTCACTCGCCCGCCCACTTTCACAACTTTACTAATTGGAACGACTGGCTCTCTACTCTCCTGTCCTTCCAGAAGCAGAGTGCCCGCCAGCAGCGTTATGTTTCTTTTTTGGGTTTGTTGGGGTCTTCTGTCTCCATCTTGAGCTCCAGTGACCAAAACTCCGCCTTTTTGTACCTTGGGATCGTTACATTGACCTGTAAGTCGTCATAAACAACGTAAGGATTAAACGCCACTTTACAAGGGAAAGCAATAATGTAAACACAGAATACTTTTGGTTACTTGTAAATACTATTTTAACTGTTTGTAAATTAGATTAGTAGACAAATTACCGTATAGTTATGGTTCTTGTGTTAGCGTTGAGGGTGTATCCGAATGATTTGTTACAGCCTGGCAACCACCATACCATAGACACACCAAGATAGAGGATGTCTTGTCGAGTGTTATAGGAATTATATCCAAAGCGGAAGAGTACCCAAAGCCCATTCTAGTCATGGCCCATATCCACTCCCAAACAAAGTCACACGCTCGCTCAGAATAAACGCTCTGCTGGTATACCTTGGAACAATGCTTTTTCCTATGTAGCTTTCGGAGACGAAAACGATGGGGATCCATTCCTTATCACAAACTAAATGGAAAACACAGCTGTTTTGAGGATTTAGATAGTTGCACCCAGGTTTGGCGGTCATTGAACGCAATTAACCGAGACCTTTGACCTTGCCTGATAAGATTGCTTTTCAGAGTTCGGAACATGTCGCTTCAGGTTCTTGTTCAAATAAACCATATTTTGCAGTTTGGATTGAATACGATTGAAAGATACGAATTAATTTGCAAAATAGGTTACGGGTCACCGCCAGGGGGAGGTCGCGATATTGTATTTCCGAAAACGGCTGGAATGAAAGTAAGATGATATGGAAGAAATACCGCAATTAACTGCAGAGAAACTAGGGTTAGTTAGGGAGGCCAAGGCCAAACCCGTCCAAATTTTTTGTTTCGAAATTAAATTTCTGGTTAAAAAAA
>JABASL010000707.1:0-14508 GCA_019775825.1 Neanura muscorum | reverse complement strand
CAACACAGCATTCCCATCAGTCATGTGACCTTCTAAAAGTACAACTTTCTGCCATGAGTACAACGGAGTGCAACGATTGGTATGAACAACTCTATCTCAGACCTGCGCAAACTAATGGAGCAATAGGATCAAGAAAATCTTTTCCTCGCATGCGCCTTACTAACGACATGTTCTGCGCTGGTCCAATTCACAAAGATGCTGTTTCTGATTTTGGATTAAGCGGATGTTGTTTAGGGGATTCTGGAGGCGGGTTTGACTATGAATTAAATGGACAATTTTACGTGGTCGGCATAATTTCTACAGTGTACTTGGGAATTTGTGGACAAAGGTAAAACTAGTTGATATGACTTTGAACTGAATTAGAATTGCTAAATGCTTTTAAAAATTAATACGTTTGAAAATTTAAAAAATAATGTTGCATGGATTTTAACTTGTAGGTTTCCAAATAAATTTATCAAAACTTCTAATTACTTGCCCTGGATCGAGGCTTATGCCAGTCGTTCAGGTAAACGTAAACCTAACCCTGACCCAAATACTAGCAAAGAATTTTGAAACTTCATTTTGAATTTGTCTAAGCTTTAGTCTATTTTATTCTAGGGTACCAATTTCGAAAATATTGCAGTTAATCTAGTCCAATCTAGTCAACATACTTTTGGAGCCAATATTAACAACCAAACCAGATCACGACACCTTGATCTCTTCAACAGTTCCGCTTGAACACGCACTTTTGATTCACGAAAAGAAGGAAGTTGTCAATGGCATTGAACATAAACTAAAAAGATAATTTAGTTTTGTAATTAGTTTTAAATATCTATTTTTAAATAATAAAGCACCTTTACTATTTTCAAGCAACCAAAGGCGATGGTAATATGCAAAAATTAAATGCTGGACCCTTAAGTCTTTCGTTAAATCCCGAGTGTATTAAAAATATTTCACATACGATGCCATGTAAATTGCATTAGGTTAAGACAGTAAATGTCAATTTATAATTGTAGCGCTGATTTTGATCGTTATTTATTCAAATATCTTTCCGAATTAATTGAAGTGGTAATTAAAAATGCAGCGTAGTACCTATTTAATTTATGCTTCGTTAAAAGGTTTGTTCAAATTAAAATGCCTTATAAATTTGTTTCAACGAATGCAATACATCTACCCATTAAAACAATTTGTGCTAAATGTCTTTCTACAATCTCATAGAGTTGAGTCCTTGCTACAATTTTATTCCCCAAGAAATCCATTTGAGCGTCCCTTAAGATCACTAATTGCTTTTTCCTTAACGTAGATTTAGACACCGGAGGTTGAACGTTAGACGGTAAGGTTTCCCTGGGTTGAGTATTTTCACCTACTGACTTTTGAGTTTGAATTCCTTGAATCATGAGAGATCGTATTCCAATTCGACATACCTCAATAGCATCTTCCGGACCGTTAATCAAAAATCCAGTCGGCGTTCCCTTTCGGACTAGGTGAGGACTACATGGTTGAACAAGTCCAGAACTCCCTTCTGTTTTGTTAGACTTAACTTCCTTACTGTATTCTGACAGAAACTGTCCAGACTTGAATGATGATTTTTCATTAATTAATTTCTGAATGTGGCTCCGAATTGAACTCCTGGAAGCGGACGTACTGGGTCGGGGTTGAATTTCCGGAACAGTATTTTTTACTTCTGGCTTCTCACGCCTCCTTTGAAAAATTTCATCAACGTCTTTTAAAATGAGATTCCAGTGTTTATCAAACCCTATAACAAATCCAGTACAATATCCACGAATTCCAGCGTGATCCCGCCTCCACACTCGAACTCGCTTAACCTTTAGCCTGGCTTCATTTAAAGCCGCAAGTGGACCTTTGCATTCATCCATTAGGGTTAATACATTAGGTTTCTTTTTCTCTATTCGAGCAACCGGGAGTTGGTGAGGTAGAAACCGACGACCAGGAATTGGATAGAATTGTCCTGGAACCTTACCGGAGAACGCAGCATCAGCTGTAACAGTTGAAGTTTGTATAGGATTTGTATCACTTGTATTCTGTACTTTTGCTGATGGAACTTGGTGTGTTACGGAAGGCGCTGGTGCAGTGGATGAATCAGTTAAGGGCAACCTTGACATTACTTTGCGTTGTTTTCGGGAAACTCGGAACTTTGGCGGGGGTGTTCCTTCGACTTCCAGATTGGGAACACATTCCGCAAACTCTTCAATACTATGGTAGCGCGGCGCTTCAGGAACTGGAACCGCGGTGTCCTTGCATCCAAGGGAGAGAATGGGATTAAAGTGTTTAGAACCAATGTAGAGACATTTGGCAGCGGAAATTTGAGCATTAGATTCCCGATCTTCTGAACTGTCCCAAGATTCGACAGATGATGTATCTATGTCTTGTTCCTCCGTCGTCTTCGTCGACGGACCAATCTGCAGAGAAAAAAAAAGTCCTAGTTAGGTTTGGTTACTCCTTAATTACAATTACGAAAACGTCTAGCTATACTTAGTAAACATACAAAAATTCGGTTACCTGTCCCTTTGTAGCCATTCGTATATCACGTATCAGACGGATCAACGGTGTTCGGCTTGAGTAAACTTGTTTCGTAATGTTACACACACACACAAATTCTGAACGTTAATAAAAGTACTAACAAAATTAAACTTTTAAAAAATTAGTAAACATCGGTGGTCGTCTCGTTTGTTTGTTCATTTTGTCGTTGTTCATTCGTGTCGTATCGTATAAACTATAAATTGTTTATTTTTAAAGCACAACAATTTTATGATTTCCCCGCGCTTTGTTTTAAAAACTGAAGTTTTCTCGCTTTCCCTTTCTTTTGTTCTAATTGGAAACAATATCAAGATTCTAAATTCTATCGTTAATATCTGTAGATTGTCGATATTGTTTCCCGGTGTATGAATTGGAAGCTGTAATTATTTTATTTAAAAAATTAATTCAACTTTGGCCTTTTTATTAAAGTAAACCGTTTAAAGTAACCGAATTTTTGGTTGTTCTGAAGTTGATGAATTCGGCGGTGCAATCGGGAATTTTTATTTCAACGCAATTATGGAGCCCTCCAATGTCAATCGTGACATCGTCATGCAATTTAATTACCGCTGTTTGCCTCCCCGACGACGATAATCGTTTACACGATGCCTTCTGTCCTTGTTCATTCTCTTGTACCTTCTATTTATCGTTCAGAAAACAGACAAGCCCGATTCAAGGATGGAAAGGATTCTCCATTCGATGCTTAGAATCGGGCTTGTTTGTATGGCTCGCTCGCTTTGTTCGCTTGCCTTTTAATTTTGAAAGTAAAATTGGAAATATTTGGTGGTTGTAAGCAAGAAGACGCGATGCTTCCTTTCCTCCCCTTAATTTCTGTTGAGTGTACGCCACACAGCAGGTGGGTGTGGACCGAGAGGGGAGGTAGGTTGGAAGAGTACAACGTGTCATGCCATACAAAATAACAATAATGCCATGGCCATACCATCACACCAGAATCGCTGAAGCTTATATTCATTAAATAATAGTAATACTGTGTGGTCAACTGCTAAATTTATTCTCTCCCTCCCGAGGAAAGGAGAGGGGGAAAATTTAAAAAAAGTTAGCAATTGACCATACGTTAGGAGAGGAAGTACGAACAATTCATGGCTTACATTTATTTGTTAGGCTTAACAGGTAATCTATTTTGCAGAATGAAAAATACTGATTAGTTAAAGCTAAAAAGTTAATAAATGAGCTTCCTATCTCGCCTTGTGGAACCAAGTTGGCGCTGAAGATGGGACGGTGTGGGCCACACCGTCCCAGCTTTGGCGCCCCACACCGTGTGGGTCAGAAAACAGAAGCCCCACCGTGTGGGGCTTGTGTTGGAAAAGTTACGGTCACATTCTGAGGTTTCTATTTCTGTTCCATTTCCCCTCAAGCATTCTTATCTCGTGTTTTGTTGTTTTCTTTTTCTGGAAGGGATTTAAAGGGAAGTACGTTATAGGCATTAGGTAACTATACCATACCCGGATACCACGCATACGAGTTATTTATTAAAACGTTTTTTTAGTACACGTGCGAATTGACAAAGCTAACCAGGTTTAATTTTGCGGTATCAAGACTTTAAACACACGATAGGTAGATAGGTTAGGTTAGCGTCGTTGTGAAACAGTGAAAGAGCAACGACTAAAGTTTGTTTTATTGAGGAAGTCAACAATGATTCGTCCTTGAGTTATCGTTTAATCACAAAGTATGGACAGACAAGTGGACTTCGATAAAATCCAACTTCCGCCTAAGGTCAAGCATAGAGTTTTTAAGTGCAAAAAGTGCCAGCAACTCTACGTTAACCTTCACGACTTCCTGGAGCATAAGAGGACACACGAGGATACTAATGATCCAGTACAAGTTCTTCCAGGTATTCGACAGCCTGAGTCGTAATTAGTAGTTATTTTTGTCGAAACTATAATTTGTTATATTTATAAGTATTTTGTTGAAACCTTAGGCCCTAAGATGAATCCTGTTGTCAATTCTGGAAAGTGCAATAAAACAGACGACGAAATCTCGCACACGACATCATCCTCAACGACACCGCCGTCACTTAAAATGAAGTATGGCTAATAATCCGAAAATTCTAGCCCAGCTCTCAAGGCATAACTTTCAATGATAAGCATATGGCTAATAATCCGAAAATTCTAGCCCAGCTCTCAAGGCATAACTTTCAATGATGAGCAATAAGTAATTGACACATAATGTGTCACACATTTGGTCAGTTTGTACCGATAATTCGACAAGTAATTGGAAACCACGAAAGCCAGGGCCATCGGCCATCTTAAGAAAACTTTAAAATAGTATAATGCCTCTTCCACACACGGTTTAGGAATTATCATTTACTTTTACTCTAGAATAATGCTACTGAATTTCTTATTCGATTTCAGAATATCGCTCAAATCTTCCTCCGTTATGTTCAGCGAAGAACTACAAATGCAAATGGAAAAGAGCGAAAGGATAGTGGATAGCAGGAGTACCCCAGGACGTGATGCCGAACCTAATTCATCTACGTGTCATCCTACCTTAACTCGCAAAGTGATCCCAGATGCTTACGCAGTCAACATGACAAGGCCATGTCCTGTATGTAATGTCAATGTACCTGCAGAAACGAAACTAGACCAACATCTCCAGCTTCAACATCCGGATGCTGTTTGTTACCGTTGTGAAGAATGTCCATTTCTCACAACTAATAAAGGTATCCTCAAACGTCACGAAGTGTTCCACCGCACACCCGATGTCTTCAAATGCGGTTTTTGCACCGCTTCTTTCGGAAAAATTACTTTAAGACAACAACATCTCCAGACTGTGCATCCGGGGGAGGATTTGGAAATTTCCCTTCAGCCAGTTATACAAAGGAAGGCAGCGTTAGCGTGTCACCCCGTGGGGTATTATACAAACACATCCAAAGACGATGGGACTGGAGGTATGATTGACAGCAATGTTAAGGCGAAGAAGAAGAGGGTGTCGATGGATAAGGCTATAGAATATAAGTGCCGAATTTGTGACAATATTGTGCCCACTCAGCACATATTGGAGAAGCATTTCAAAAACATTCATCGTGGAGAGAAGCCATATAAGTGCAACATGTGCTGGTATGAATGTGTGAGACCTGAATGTCTCAACAATCATGTCAAGGCACATTCTGAAACAAAATCCATGAGCGGTCGTCGAAAAGCAAAAGATGACGCTAATATAACCAATCGTAGCGTACAGAGCAAACTGCTTACGATTGATGGCGGCATACAAGAACCAACCCTCAAACCTGGCCTTGTAGTCGAGACTAATCAAAATGAATTAGATGTATCCGACAGATCTCAAACCAACAACCATTTTAGTCTAAATGACCCCGTACCCCACGCGGATTCTCCAGAGGAAAAGTGTCAACCATACATAAGACGGGATCCGATGGTACTCTTGTCATCCAGCAATACAGTTATCGACAACAGCGTTGTCATTTTAAATCAAGGCAATTCCTGTGGGCTGAATATTTCCGCAATTCGTATGAAATCAGTTCCGTAACGTATTCCTCGGATTTTAATTCACTCACGACAAATCAATTGTAGGTAAATTAGAACAAAGTACGCAATTTAGCCATTATAACTCTTATACTCTTTTCCCTTGAGATTATTTATTGAACAATTATTCCATTGATATCAAATTAATGTTACACGGAACATTGTGAGCATTGAAGTATTTCGATGATCACACAATGTAAAGTTTCATTTCTTGACCAATAGATATTTAGTATATCCTGCCATTTTTACGTGACTCGTTACGCTTATAATTAAGTGAATTTAGAGCTGCATAAACTACGAAAAAATAAACGATGACCTAGAAGTAGTAAACTTCTGTTTATTGTACTCCTTGTTATAAGAACTTGAAATTATTGGCAAGTTTTAGTCTAAATACAAAATAGATGGTAACAAAAAACGTTTGATTGTCTTAACGTAGAGTGAGATTCTAAGGTGATAAGTACTAAAAGACACTGGTGCCGTCATTTGTACGGTTTAGGAATAATTAATAGGATCATGAAAAAAGTTCTTTCGATTAGGAATTAGATGATAGCAAGCAGTACTCTCGAAATAACAGCGTCATTCTCGTTCTGATCAAATCTTAATTTAAATTAAGAATGATAATAATACTTAAATTTAGGAATCCAGGTAGGTAGGTAGGTTAGGGTAATTGGTAAGTTATTAATTATAAATCTATTCAACATTTTCTTGGTCTTAAGGTAAAACAGTGAGAGTAACTTTTCCTTCCGCCTGTTTCAGAATCTCAACTACTTCTTGATGAAAGAGGCCTTCAAGTGAGCGGTCATTGATTGTCATAAGTTGGTCACCTCGTCGTAGCGTCCCTTCCTTGGCGGCCGCCCCCTTTTCAAACACAGTTTTGATATAAATTGGCAAATCTCCCTGTTGTGAACCATATCCGCCTGTGAAATTAAAACATTTACACGAATTAGGCAAAATATAAATAACGCAGGATCAATAGGCTTTACGGTGTTTTTGGTCCAGAGAATGCTGGCTGACCTTCACACTTACCAACTATTGAAAATCCGAGCCCATCTTCTTCTCGCTCCAAAACTATTTTCTTGAGCTTTGATGGAATATTTGACGAAGGGCTGCTGGGTATAATACTGCTATTTGTCAGGAGGCCACCACCATTGGATTTTGATTTTGAGGCCAACGAGGCTAGGCTAGGTGTATCATTCAAATTAGGGCCGAGCTTTTCAAAGGAAGCAGAATTTGTGTCCCTGGAATAAAAGAATTCATGAAATTGAAACTAGCTAAGGAATTGCGGAAACAGAAACTAGATACTACATGTACGTACATGTCCTTACCAGGAGTGATATTTACTTATTTAATTATTGCCTTCGCAGCGTTTGGAATATAAAGTAAATTATGTTTAATATAACATACTGTCAACGTTCTACGCCAATAAACCAAAAGGTTTGATACATTTAAAACATTGTAAGTTGCTTACCGAAGATCAATACTCGAAGGAAGAGCAGAGGATATGAGTTTTTTGTTTAAGCCAACTTTGAAGCGTCCAATCTTCATGAGAATTGTACCCATTGCAGTTTTTAATACTGATGCCGCACTACGATTCCAAAGAAAATGTTACGCTTACAACAATGAGTAAAATTACATTCGAAGAACAATACAAAATTTTCGAGTAAAACAGAAGAAACGAATGGATAAAACCCCAAAGGGTATATTCCTTCTTCCATAATTTTCAACTACATTGGCATCTTGTTTTGAGCCGCCGTGTTACAAATCTTAAGTGCCAACTTACTCCTCTTGTGAAGCTTCCTTGAGATCTTTTCCACAAACTTCAAGAATCCGATCACCTTTCATCAGTCGTCCATCTGCTTCAGCCGCACCGCCTGCAATGATAATTAAATATATAGTCTAATTCACCAACAGAAATCAAACAGCCCGACAAAACTTTTCTAACGAACGGAAAATATTTTTCCTCATTATCTAATAAAGTTACCAACATTATCGCCAAAATGCGAATTATGAAATACGGACTCTCGATAAAGTAGTTCGGGAGGTATTACGGTAATTATGCTTAGCATAACAACGAGGTACAATAGTTCAAACAGTTTTATATATATATTTTTTTAATACCTAGAACCACATCTGAAATGAAGACTCCACTTCCATTCTTCCTGGACACTATGGATAGGCCAAGCCCTTTTCCAGACTTTTTCGTCAACTCAATCTCGAGAATGTCATACATTTCTTCTTCTACAACAACTTCGTCCCGGTATATGACCATTTTGATTCTCGGGGGCGTTTGTCTCAAGGCTGCTAGTGCACGACTATGCGTAATATTCTGGAAGTTTTCATTATTCACATACAAAAGTTGATCCCCAGATTTGAGTCGTCCATCCTTAGCTGCAGCTCCATCCGGATAAACTTCTTGAATTATTACGGAACCCTGGGATGACAAGGGAAATAGTTTAGAAAATTTCCTTTTAAACCTACTTGTAAGCCAAATTAATTGATCAAGTGGAAGCGAAAACCATTGTCAAACTTACTAAAAGCGTATCTTGGCCTCCAAGAATTGAAATTCCTGCAAGAATACCCGGATTTTTGTAAAATAATTTCATATTTCCTTGTTATGTGGCTTTTGTTTTTACCTAATCCCCTGTCTTTATTAATTTCAATTGTAGTTTCTTTTCCAGGAAGGATTTCACATGTTGCTGGATTTGACTCATCATCATGCCGTCCCCTGCCTGCAAATTTATTCATGGACGTCGTAGGTGAGACGGAAGGTGTAGTAGAATGGACATTTGTTGGAGAAGGAATGGTTGATTTAATTGGTGTTGTAGGTTGGGGTGGGGCCGATTGAGAGTTTGGCATCATCAGAACATTTAAATTAGGAGGGGGTGGTGGTGTCGGTGAGGTAGATTTGCGCAGGAGTGAAACAAATTTTGAGGGTGACGGAATTTTTGATGGTTTTGGTGGTAATTCTATAAGAAAATGTTTTCAAATCAAAAATTTAGAATTAAGATTCAGTATTTTGAAATTCTCGTCGATTTGTTCGTAAGCATTCCAAAGAGATTCAAACTTACGCCAACCCATAGCACATGCAAAGAGTGACATTGAAGAAGTGAAAGCATGCAAAAATGTATGCAGTAAGAAGAAGGAAGAAGAGAAAGTGTGTTTAGAATATTTAAAACAAAAGCTTGCCTTAAAATTTTTGGAACATTATAATTGAGTCAAAGTTATTCAAACTTTTAGCTGTTCAAATGGTGTTATTAATATTTAGTTCAAAACTTACTTGGCTTATCCATTTCATGTGGTTTGCTTCCATCTTCCAGTAATTTTAATAATTCCTTTTGTTCCTCCGCTGCTTTTTCTTCCTTTGCCTTTGCCGCATTACAGACTATCAAAGTAACATTTCCTTCCGTTTTCTTTAAAGTACCGGCTGCCTGTCAGTTGTTAACAAATTACAAAGTTATAATGAATTTTTAAAGAAAACCACACAGGAAATCCATTTGGATAATTTTCTAAACAATTTGTATAAACTCTCCTTACATGTTCGTAATCCAATCCCACGAAATCCCTAGTTTAGATACAAAAGATACAAAAACACATCAGAAGAGAATTTCCAAAACGTAGCACAAAAGATGACACAGATGGTACGATGTCAGAAACCATTAATCAATTTAGAATTCCTTTGATCTTACATTCCATTCACGGCCAGTATCATATCACCAACAAATAATCCACTCTGCTCTGCAACACTTCCTTCTTGAATATCCGATATGAAGATCCCTTGTCCCAATTCGCCATGTTTCCCTGTTTGGATTCCAAATTGGACACAAAGCGAAACAAAAGATACACAAAATTAAGTATCTCATTTCCCAATTATTACCCTCCCATTATGATCCAATTCCACTCTAATTTTCTGTTCGCTCTCACAGTCAGTCATTTCCATTTTCCCATTCTATTTTTTATTTGCCTAATGCTCTCAAATTAGTTTCAAATTACCTTCCATTATCATGATCCCAAGTCCACCGCCAGTCTGTAAGTAAAATTCAAACAAGAAACGTTTCCAATTACTAACACGTAACAAGTTCAACTCACGGCTTGAAATCATTTGGCAATCCAATCAAACAATCTGAATGAAAAACGCGTTTGTTTCAGAGGAAACGGCTACAGCTACTGCTAAGTTTATACTTACCTTCCTAAGGGTTATGACTCTCAATCCCCGGTAACTGGAATATCTCTCCTCTGGTTTCTGTTCATTAGGCGACATGCATATTAAACTTTGAAATTTATGCTGTATACGCTTCATGGTTCTCAATTTCAGAATATCCCACTTCCACTTGGTTCAGTTTGTAACTAACGCAATTTTAAGTTAACTGGTAACTAACCTCGGTCTCGAGTGAAATAGGGAAGTGAACCACAGGAGCCACAGAGAGATCAGACAAGGCATTGGGTTTTCTAATTCAAATACAACAAAAAAGCGTATGATTAGCCTGGCGGTTGCGAATAGTACATCAAATTTTTCCAGCCACCCGATTTAATTTTAAATAATCCATATTCAATTAGTGATTTAGTCCCCAACTGTGAGTTAATTGTGAGTGAAAAATCACGTTCTAGTTCGCATCAACTCCTGACTTACTCTTACATATTTATATTAACACTTACCTCAGAACAATAAGTTTAATATGATTTTGAGGCAGAGATTTGATGAGAGCGGAAGCATTCAAATGGCAGCGTCCGTAGAGCAAGTGACCATTACACTCGAGAATCTATTTTAAAAAATGTAATTCATTTTAGGAAAATTTTATAAATATCTTTGATGCATTTTTCAGTTAGTTTTCGTATCGGTTCCCTACCTCATCTCCAACTTTAAGCAGTTTTCGATTGTGAGCTTCTCCGTGAGGGTTGATGCCGCAAATAAACTAAAATGAAATTCCAATAACATGGTTCAATTCAAGTGTAAATGTCAATACTTCAGTGGAAAGTATCTGTCCCTGGCATAAGTTGACTGTTGACATAAGGCTATCATCATGTCAATTAGTGTCAACTTGTCAACTTGTCAATTACTTACCACTGCCATTTTATTCCTATCTTTGTGTCCTGCGAGTGAAAGGCCCAGAGATCTGGAAGATGTTTTTACTAAATCCACTAGAAGAACTTGATTCTCAGAATTCCTTGTCAACTCACTCCAACGTTTTTCTACTTTCACTGAAAAAACACAATCCATAGAGACCAACAAAGAATTAGAGTAAACTTCACAAAACTTTTCCTAATACGACGTAATTTGGCATACTTCTTTTACAAGCATTTCACACATCACACACAAAGTATCGAGCCTACGTCTATTGTCAATTAAACTTATTTGGTTCCTTACTTGAAGTGTATCCAAATTCATCCTCAGTCTCCGGATCTGTACCCATTTCTTCTTTTGTCCTCCTTCTAGCTCCTGCACTGGCACGATCGATCTGAGATTTAAGAAAACAAAAAAATTTGCAGCAGTCACCGAAAGAAACGTGTGTATGTGAAGAGAATTCTGAAGATTCTAAAAAACTAAGTAAAAAAAGAGAAAGAAGAGCGCCGTGGAAGACCGTTAGGAAGAGAGCCCTTTGCGCGCTCGAGTTCCGTTTGCCAACTGTGCGGGACTAGGACTAAATACGTGAGACACATGGTAAAGGGAAGTTTGCAGATGACAGGAAAGGCGTACAGAGCTAGCCACACCGTGGAGAAGACGGTGCCTGCACTGTGGAAGCTCTGGTGGAGAGACATAATAATCATATCATGTCTCTCTTTTTCTGTCACCAGAAAAGCGCTCTCCACTCTCTAGAGTCAAGAGTCCCACCGCGGTAGTCTTCGCTGTCACAACTTAAGCTCCAACTTGGACAACTTGTTCAGAATATGAAATTACTTCTCTCATTCTGAATATTTTAAAAACCTTAAGTTGTTGACTTAGAACAGGCCAACTAGAAAAGTTTTGACTTCATAAGTCGCGAGCCTAATAAAAAATGAAAGATGGACAAATAGCTCCTTGTATGCCAACTTCACTCTGAAAAAAGTTTAGTTTCGCGTAAGTTTTGTTTTTAGATTGAAGGATTACATGAATGAAAGCATTGTCTTCAAAATGCATTTTATATTTACTTCTCCTTCAGTGTAAAAAAAAACTGGTGAGAAGGACATATGTGTAGCCTTTAGCTTATTTTCTGGCTCGCTGCCAGCGATCTCGTCCAAAAAGGCTTACTACCACTTTACAGTCGAAAGTCGACGTAAAAAGTCAATATAAATCAAACAAAGGAAAGATTCCAAAATGGGGAATTTTAGACTTTTAGAATTCGAACCTCCGTTCCAGCCTTGGTGAGAATTCGCCCCTGGAGAAGCGGTCCATCTTGATCATCTTCCTCAGAGGAATAGGAGTCTGATGTGGTCGGATCTACGACAACTGGCGTCGCTTCTCGTACTAACAATGGAGGTTCCTCAACTCCGTTCGGATCGAGTGCAGCTGCTTCTACTACAACGGCCTCCAATTTATCTTTGATAATTTGTTTCTCCTCGTCCGACAGTTCAGGCTTTTGTTAAAAAAAAAAGAATGAATCAGAACTAAAAGGCCGAAGGTCCAAATAGAAGGCCATCAACGGTTATTTTATCCCCGAAACACACCAGTGTAGTTTGTACAAAGCGGTTTTGTGCCAAAAAAGTTTTTAGAACACTAGCGCCAAAAAAACACGCTTGGTTTCTTTTTTTTATTGAATATTCACTAGATATGAACGTTCATTTAAACTCTTTAACTTTAGTTCTAAAAATTATGGACATTCTATCAAGAAATTTGTTTGGAAAAACCTTAGAGAGCACCTTGAACTTGAACTTTTGACAAGAAAGAAATTACAATCTTGTTTTGTGCACAAAAAATGGCTGGAAATGGCACCCAAACTTATTAGTAGTATTATTTTGTATCGAGTTTGCCTCCGACATGTTGAGGCGGATGAAGACACAATTTCCGATGCTGCCATTTTATATTTTGTAACCACATAAGGCAACGTGATCCATTTCCATTCATTTGTGTTTTTGGCGGGAAGATTTGATTGGTTTGGTTGCCCGTAGGAAGACGAGAGAGGTGGCATTTGCAAAGAAAGAGAGATACAGAGACAACAGCCAGGAGACAAGATGGTGTCCTCATTGGTTCCCTTCAAGGGCCAACAAAAGAGAGAGAGAGAGAGAGAGGAGGGGCATGGATAGGCAGGAATTATGTCTCTCACATTCAAATTTTCCCCCACTCTCTGCATTACTGCAAAGACACAAAAGAAAACGAAATAGAAAAATAAGATTTATAGGGTTATAGAGTTCTTTGAGCTCAATTTTTGTAATCGGAAAATCAATTAACGTTTTTAATTGTTACTTTAATTATTTATCTAACTCAAATTTCATCATCCAAGCATCCCAAACTACAAAAGTAAAGTTCAAACAATGAAGCAGAAACAAAAGTCAGCAAGTTTAGAAAATATAGGTATTAAAAACTTTCACTAGACTAAAGTCAACCAAAAGCTGTAAACTTTACAAATAAAGAAAAGAAACAAACGACTATCCAAACGAAATGTTTCTAGTAATTTAGAAGAAAAAAAAGTGCTCCAAGGTACCCAAAAATTAAATATTCAAAAGAAATAAGGGTGGGTGGATCAAATAATTCTTGTTAGTCTCTAATTTTACGGATTCCAAGAAATGGTTGACATTTTTGTGCAAGAAAGGTCATTAGTACGAAAAAGGATGAAAAGAAGGGAATTGATAATTGAAGAAGTTTAGAAATTGAAGAGTCCTACTGGGCTGGGACCGAACCAAACCAATCAAACTTTGTCCTTTTCTTCAAACTTCTGGACGAAGTAACTCCGAAGACAAGTTTGCGCATGTTCAATTACTTTTAGTAAAAGATTAATACTTAAGCGCGAGAAAAACGTTATTTCCTCTCCCTTTTAAGCTTTACCCCACACCAAACAAATATAAGAAACTCAAAATTTTGAAATCACTATTCCCTTAGCTGGAATAGTTTGTAGAAAAGCATTTCAAGAAGAATGAATTCAAAAATATTGACATGCAAGCGTTAAAGGCCAATGCCCGAACTGAGAACACAAGTCACGACACAACGATGACCGTAGCAAATACACTTCATCAGGTATTTATAAAACAAAACAAGACAGAGAAAAGTGAAGAGATCAAGAAATCAAGACAAGGATTTGATGAAATACGACTCTAACCTGGATAACTTCTGGTAATGGTGAATGATGTATTGGGGTTACGGGGGAAGCAACTACTTTTTCCAGAACTTTCTCCGTACTCTCCATTTCATCTTGGCTGACTTGAATTTTAGCTTCCACTTCATCTTCTACAAGCTCCTGATTCTCCGCATCATCTCCATCGTCCACTTCTGAAATAGTTTCATGACGGGGTTTCTGTGTAACCTTGTCGCTCTCTTCCGTTGAAGAAGTGTAGCATTCCGTTGAACCATCCACTGATTGGCTTCGAG
>JABASL010000705.1:0-14537 GCA_019775825.1 Neanura muscorum | reverse complement strand
GATAAAGGCAAAGGGGATTACGAGCAAGCCCTAACTCAGTCTGCACGACGGGATTAAACGAGCTCGGGCTGAGCGAAGCTATCCTAAGAGGTTTTTAGAGTTTAACTAGTCGACTGAAACAATAGAATTGAACGCTAAAACATGCCACTTTAGGGGACGAGTATAGCCGCAACAATTAAGATCGGGAGGACTAGTAATTTGAACTAAAATTCGCTTAAAGGAGGAGAAAGGAGGAACGAATTTTGAATCTAAGATATTAGATCATTTGAACCTGTTTTTAGTTCTTGTTCACAGACTTCCCTTGCCAAATTTGAAGCTTGTAATCCTCCGCCTTCAAATGAAAATGAGTGGCGAGGGCGAAGGTTCCATGTTTGTTGTGAACATGTTCACCGGAACAATCGTGTTTGAAACAAATAATACTAGAATCTGAAACTTGCGCTTGATATGCAGCATCGGCCAACGACGGAATCTTCTTGGCTGAGGGGTACTCCTCATCGTGGGAAGTGAAGCGAAATTCTGTGAGGTGTACTTCCTCATCCATTAATTCCAAAGCATTGGATACGGGGTACATTTCGTTGACACATTCTAATTTGATCCCCTTCCAGAAGCTAGGATTCTTCACACGCTTTTGACGCAGACCATAATGCTAGAATTTGGAAAGTGAGATATTAGGATCATGTTCGGTCTGTTTCTATGAGTTCACATTTTGATACTTAATACTTACGATGTAATAACATTCCAAGGCTCTGGCGGTATCTCTGTTCTCCTTCCTATAACCATCTCCGGCGACAAATTTCTTCACGGCCCAAACGGGGTGGACTAAACCTAAACCAATTTCCGACCAAGTGCGGTTGCCGGTTCTCCCTTTCTGTTTGGTAATTATGATGATCGCTGATGTCATCATCCCTCAAAGAGCAAGAAATTCCCAGTCATAAAACACAACAAATGGATTGTTCGGGTCCTTCTGATCCAGGGGAATTTTACGAAGCTCTTTGTCCTTTGCCTCGAGGAAACTTTTCACATCGAAAGTTTTAAGATCCACCACCCCCGGAGGAAGCTCCTTTTTATCAAATCCTATTGCAATGTAGAAGAAATAAGATGTCTTGCTATCAACTTCGCGGTCTATAGGGTCCAATGACATTTGAAAATCCTCGAAATCCTGTCTCTCGTCCTCTGCACTTTTATCTTGGCTGCTTCGGGGTCCCCAAATGTCATCCGCCACTTCATTTTTGGCAAGAGGACGATATCTAAAAAATAATCGAGTAATCTGTTATTAATGTAATTTTGAGTCTAAAGTCGTTAAGGGTTCTGTGTAGGCGATCTACAATTTGTCCTTGCATGGGCCATGAATAAGTCTGACGTGATGTGCCAAGTCAACTACACTTTCAGCCTCAAAATCACATTTTTTACATTTTGCTTTGTAGTTTGGGTCTTCCCTTTGCTTTTTCACTCTCTCCTGGTTCTTTCGATTTCTAAAATTTAATTTTCTATTAGTTAATTCCAATGTAAATCAAGGTACAAATTATTGTGAAATAATTTTTGAGCATTGCTTACACTTCTTCCTTCTGCGTTGCACTTCCGTGACGTACAATGATATGACTTGTCACCTGATACTTTGTATTTTTCATTTTGCTCCCCGTGGGACAGTCGATTATTCTTGCCCCATCTTTGACCTTGAATCCACAAGAAAACAGCTGATTACTGTACTTGTCTCGTACTCCTAAATTGACCAAGTACTTTGTAGGATCGATGTCTTCATCCTATAACAAAATTTACAAATTACAGGACTTGTTGGCAATGGGTATAACTCTGTTAAAATAGTACCGCTGGCGTAGTCGAGCTCGAGACATTGTTTGCTATTGAAGCAGAGCTACCCGGCTGGGTGCCAGAGTTTGGCACAACCAGGTCAGCATATACATTTAAGTCGGATCCTAAGTGGAGTTTGGAGATTGTTTTTGTGTGAACCAATTTAATGAGTTCATATTCAGTAACATAGCTTACAGAGGAAGATGGACGATTGGTTATTTGAAGGAACCTTGTAATTCGCTGAATCTTGAGTTTCTTAGTCGGAGGTAGAGTTACCGATGGAGGAAGAGACATTGTGAAGGGGAAGTTTTCAGGTTGTGAGATAACTAAGATAATTAGAAAACATCAATTGACCAATTAATAATTTGGACATTAAGCGGAAGTTAAAATTTTAAGACAATGGATAATCGAACGAAGTTTTCTGTTTTGTTACTTTTAAGGTTTGGCAATACATCACTCTGATGAGGGTAAGGAAATCCATGAAATTGTAATTTATATTGACTAGTTTTCTTCGCGTTAAGCGGAAGTTAAAATTTTAAGACAATGGATAATCGAACGAAGTTTTCTGTTTTCTTACTTTCCTCTGTTGTCTGTGCTGTTTTGGGAGGGAAAATTAGGGTTTTACCAACGAGGATTAGAACCCTGTAGATCTGATACTCGTTGGGGTTTTACTATGTAGACCACAATTAAAGGGGCAAGGACTGATAAAATCATCCCTGTTAAAGGGGGTGGTGTTACAGCATACATAACAATTATCGGTAATGGGCATTCAAAATCGCAGTGTGTAATCTCTTCTCTTGTGCTCTCCTTCCATTTCAGCGTATCTACTTAATCGACTGTCCAGGAGTTGTTTATCCTTACGAAGAGTCCAATACAGAAAAGGTCACAATTAAAGGGGCAAGGACTGATAAAATCATCCCTGTTAAATGGGGTGGTGTTACAGCATACATAACAATTATCGGTAATGGGCATTCAAAATCGCAGTTTGTAATCTCTTCTCTTGTGCTCTCCTTCCATTTCAGCGTATCTACTTAATCGACTGTCCAGGAGTTGTTTATCCTTACGAAGAGTCCAATACAGAAAAGGTCCTCAAGGGCGTCGTTAGAGTTGAGCTAGTTGAAAATCCAGAAGATTATATCGAGGCCGTTCTTGCTCGAGTCAAGAAAGCCTACATTACGAAGACATACAAAATTGATGATTGGGAAAATACTGAAGACTTTCTTAACAAAAATGGCAAGGAAATGTGGAAAACTCATGCGCGGTGGGGAGCCAGAATTAAATACAGTTGCGAAAATGGTTCTCAATGATTGGCAGCGTGGAAAGCTTCCATTTTTCATGGTCCCACCCGGATATGAAAAGAAACCAGAAACTAACGTAGCTAGCGCCAGTACATCGTCCGCTTCCGCAGATACCGTCCCCATAACGGAAGGGGATGCAGTTCCAACTGTTCAGTCTGGAGAGCTTAAGAAGCCAAATCTCATACAGAATTTAAAGAAGATTTTGGTTGGATTGGAGTACGATGGGGATGATCTTCATCCACTTGATCAAGAAATGCAAGAAGATGATACGGAAATATTTGATTCAGATGACGGTGGAAGCGAAGAAGAGGACGAAGAGGAAGAGGAGATGGAAGAAATAGAGGATGCCCAGTCCGACGACAATGTCACGGAGTCTACATCCCAAAAAACAATGACATCTACTCCAATGACCACTGCTCAACACCGTAAGAAACTTTCAAAACGACAAAAACAGAAAAAGAAGAGCTTGGTAATTGTAGGACAACAGCAACGAGTTACCGGAAAATTGTCTTCGTCCACTGCTCCAACACTAAAATCTAAAAGGTCACGTAAATCAGAAGGTTCCGTACCCGATTTGTCTCCTAAAGGAGGACGCCGGAAAAATAAAAAGAATACCAGCAGTCAAAATATTTCAACTCCGGAAGTGAAGAAATCCGCCGTATCTGCCTCCACATCTGCGTCTCCCGCCGTCGCGGGAAGGAAGCGTCAGCGTCAAGATAGCACTGTTTCTACTCCCCAAGAAAAATTGACAAGTAAGCAGAAAAGGTCAATGGAACGTGAGAACAAACGTAAAAAAGTTGGAAGTAATTTTTATGAAGTAACAAACGTCAAGAATCGAAATCGGGATCGATAATTGTAGGACAACAGCAACGAGTTACCGGAAAATTGTCTTCGTCCACTGCTCCAACACTAAAATCTAAAAGGTCACGTAAATCAGAAGGTTCCGTACCCGATTTGTCTCCTGAAGGAGGACGCCGTAAAAATAAAAAGAATACCAGCAGTCAAAATATTTCAACTCCTGAAGTGAAGAAATCTACCGTAAGTGCCTCCACATCTGCGTCTCCCGCCGTCGCTGGAAGGAAGCGTCAACGTCAAGATAGCAATGTTTCTACTCCCCAAGAAAAATTGACGAGTAAGCAGAAAAGGTCAATGGAACGTGAGAACAAACGTAAAAAAGTTGGAAGTAATTTTTATGAAGTAACAAACGTCAAGAATCGAAATCGGGATCGGAAAGTACCCAAAGCCCAGCGTCCGGCGAAACCAAAAGCGAAGTACTAAAACTAGGTAAATATTTAACTTGTCGTTTTGCCTTCATATTTAAAAGACAGAAGTAGAGTTTTATTTTACTTTGTTCTACAATTCTACAGCAGATCGAATTCCGAACGTCATTAAATATTACAATTTTAACTTGTAATAAAAGACAGAAGTAGAGTTTTATTTTACTTTGTTCTACTATTCTACAGCAAGATCGAATTCCGAACGTCATTAAATATTACAATTTTAACTTGTAATTATTCCAGATCTTAACAATTCATTATTCTGTTTCAATTTGCATGCTGAAAAGAAGCTAAATTATACTTTCGTTATTCATCAATTGGTTAAAATTAAGGAGACAATCCCAAAAACTAAAATACTGAAAATTACAATTTAATCAAGCTGGAAAGCCTATCTAATTTTAAAAATTGTTTAAACGTCATCATTGCCTTCATCTTCGTCCTCGCTTACGTAGCGCTTGACTCTTTGTTTTCGCTTTGATCGGGATACTTCGGCTCCGCTTGTACTCGAACTCGCACTTACATCTCCAGATCCTGATTTCTTTTTCAATTTGATTCGCATCTTGAGTGATTGACTGTTGTCCTCTTCAGCAGACCCTCCAGAACCATCCTCATCCATTGGAATTACTGTAACAAAAAATTGCATTGGAAATCCGAAACTTCTACAGGCCGAGTTTTTGTTTATAACTGGAATTTTGTGTTGAAAATTTTATCAAAACTGGCAATAACCTTTCGCTTCATCTTCCTCGAGTTCAAATTTCAATGCATCAGGACTCTCGAGCCTTTGGCGCATGCTAGTAAAAACAGATTGGAGAACTATTGAATCTTCGTAAATGAGAGACGATTCTTCATTATAAAGTTGAGTGTTCTTGCAAAGAAGAAGAAAATCCTGCTCCAACTCGTCAATATCCTCATACTAGAATTTTGATAAACGTTTTAACGTAACAATTAAAGTGTAGTTGAAAGTATATATAAATTGAACGTTTAAATTGAAGTTTATGAATGAATTGAACTATGAGAAAATTCCATAAAACTTCTGAACTATGACAAAAAAACTTACTTTGTCGTCCTCAATTTTGTTCATAATTTTCTTTATATCAAGTGGTTTCCGAATAACTTTGTAGTAACCTGGCAATTCCTTTCGGGACGGCAGTTTCATAAAGGGTTCACTTAAAATCCGCCCCTCTCTGAAACGATGACAAAAAAAAAATAGGTTAAGACGAGTTTAAGATTGAAAATTAGTTAATTCTTTGTCTGGTCTTGACTCACGCATCCTTGTAGTTAATTACTACTTCAGTCAATTTCTTCATTATACGTTTCGTTTGAACGACTTGTCCTGCACTTCCGTTCTTCCGTTTCCTCTTTGCAGGAATTTCATCCTCGTCGTAATCGTCGAGGCGACGACGTCCTTTCTTTCGAGCTCTCCTAGACTTGCGATCCTCGTCACCCCCATCATCGTCTTCCGCCACGTCCTCGTCCTCCGCCTAAAAGTAAATTTTCTTATTAAAACTGACATACAAAAAACAAATTAAAGAAATATTAGCCCGTCCTTTTATAACTAACCCCAATGCATTTTAGCCATTCTCTATCGTTCAGGGAGTCGCTGTAGTCAACTTCTTTTCGCTGACGTGATCCTCTGCCGTAATCGCGTTCATCATCATCATCGCGATCCGACCCAACCTGGGAATATAAGAAAAGATTAACAATTTTTACTAATTTCTATTCAATTTAAAAAAATGAATCCTGAATTCCCGTACATCATCTTCCTCTCGTAGAAGCCACTCTGGTAATTCACTTTCATCCATCAGCCTTGGTTTACGTGCTGAACCCAATCTAGCCTCGTCTGCTCTTCGTTCTAAATCCATTTTTTGAAATCGATCAAATTCTGAATCACCTCGGGCAATCCACATGTTGACAGTTTCATCATCTGGCACTTCATTCTCTTCCTCTTCTCCAGTTTCATCCTGTTGAAGAATCAACTGTAGAAACTGCTGACGCTCTGAACCAGTTGATTTTTGATCGAACATTCCGGCTTGAATAACCTAAAGTACAAAAATAAACAGAAAACGTTGTATAGTAAATGGGAACTATAAGTTCAAATAGCATCATAACATAAATAATTTAGTTAAAAATAATTAACTGACCTTCTCGTCCATGTTCAGTTTGTAACGAGCTGCAGCTAGAATTCTTTCCTCCACTGAGTTAACAGTCATAAGACGCAAAACTCGAACCTCATTTTTCTGTCCAATTCGATGTGCTCGATCCTGAGCTTGCAAGTCCTGGTGAGGATTCCAATCTGAATCGAATATAATCACCGTGTCGGCTGTCTGGAGATTTAGACCAAGACCTCCAGCTCGCGTGCTCAGAAGAAAAATGAAGAATTCAGAGCCTGGATCATTGAATCGTCTTAAAAGTTCGCCACGTTCATCAGATTTAGTTGTACCGTCCAAACGTAAGTACAAAAATCCTCTGTAGTTGAAGTAGTCCTAAAAGGTTAAAAAAAAGCATTATTGGGATCGATCATGGTCCATAGTAAGGCGTTACTTACTTCCATAATTGTCATTAAATTGGTCATTTGACAGAATAGCAAAACCCTATGTCCAGTCGCCTTCAGTTTTGGGAGAATTCGATCCAGAAGTTCGAATTTTCCGGACGAACGGTACAAATTGTCCCTTTGGTAAAAAAAAATCGCCGTTAGAAGCCCACTGGAGTTTAATATCTTTCATAGTCACTGTGGCTATTGCCTAATTCATTGCAGTATGTCAAGCACGTTTGTTCAAGTTGTCTGAAACAACTTACCTTATGTGGGCGCTGTCAACAATACTGTCAAAAGCATCTTCAATGTGCTGAAACATGTACGGATGATTACATAATTTTTTCAAGTGCATAATCGTATTCATCAGAGCTTTGCTGCCTCCTTTCCCGTGCTTTCCCTTCTCAGATCCGTCAGTCAATAGAATTCCTTTACTCTGCATGTGCCTACAAAAATGTTGAAATTCTTTATAACGAAATATTACTATTTGCATACAAGACGTTAAGACGTACCTGTAGAGAACTCTCTGAAGTGCCGACATGTCACATTTGATAATGTGCTCGACTTTATCTGGCAACTGAGACTCAACTTCCTTCTTGAGGCGTCGAAGTAGGAATGGGCGTAAAACTTTATGTAGACGACGAATAATGAGAATAGTTTCTTCCTCATTCAATTCAACTTTTTCTCCAGTTGTTGCAAAGGGAGCGTTAAACCATTGCTCGAATGTGGAGCAGGATTTGAAAATTGATGGAAGCAGAAAGTTGAGAAGGGCCCAGAGTTCCGGAAGTTTGTTTTGAAGTGGAGTTCCCGTTAGAAGAAGTCGATGAGGAGCCAAGTAATGGGTATTAAGTACTTGCGTCAACTTGCAATGATGATTCTTCATGCGATGACCTTCATCAATTATCATATACTTCCAGCGAATCTGAGAACGATAAACGTAACGTCGTAACATGATTCCAACAATCCACATTATATCCAAAATCCAACACTTAAATCGTAAATTCCCACGAGTCTCTACGATATTACCTTAGCCAAAACTGCCTTGTCCTTGATAATATACTCGTAGGTTGTAAGTAGAACTAGAAAACAGGAATGTCAAAATAAATATTTGCGATATAAAATTTTAATAAATAGATTTAATAGCGACAAAATCGTATTCTTTACCATTGAACTTAGTTGACCTCATTGAATTTTGCAACATTCGACGTGAAGCTGGACTGCCTTTGTAAGCTACCACATTTACTGAAGGAGCCCATTTCTCAAATTCCAGAACCCAATTGGACATTGTTCTAAATAAAATATTGAAAAAATCTCAACCTAATTCAGCTATTATTATTTGATTTTTTGCTGTCTTTCACTTACGACAGTGGCAATATTATCAAGTATGGTCCCAGATTCTTCTTCTTTTCCATAAGAAAAGTGACTAAAGCAATCGTTTGGATGGTCTTTCCCAGCCCCATTTCATCAGCCAGAATCCCATTTAAATTGTTATTGTAGAGTGATACGAGCCATTCCAATCCTTTGATTTGGTATTCTTTAAGAGATCCTCCACATAAAAGGCTCGATTGTTCAGTGACAGCTTCAATAATCGTATGGGCAATACTAATTCACGATAAAACAATATATTATTAAAAAAAAGACAAGCCTCCTATGCACAAGCAACCTAGATATTATTACATTACCCGTAGTAGCTTAAAAGTTGATCCTGTGTCTTGTATTCATCGTCTTCAACTTTTGCCTTCGCAATTACTTCTTTCACATCATCACTATCTGTAATCGGTTTTTCTGCAACCTGCGGTGGCTGTGTTGGTGGTGGTAGTTTTGCTAAAAGAAAAATATATTTGTCTCAGAGGTTAAACATTAAATCGCTCTTCCATTTTTCAAGAATAATAATGTTGTTGGAGCTGATATGTGTATTCACACTGCAGTTTACGGATATTTGAGTTTAGTTTTAAATTAAAATTCCAACTAACTAACCCAATTCTTCTTCCTCGGATTCTTCATCTTCGGAGTCACCTTCCTCCTCTCGAGGTACAACCTCCCAACCAGGGTGCATTTCTAACCAACTTTGTAGCTGAGACGCAAGAGGTGCTTCTTCCCCGGTGAGGCGCTTTCCAGTTGCATTTTCAACAACCGTCACAGTCATATCTGAGAGCTGGGAGCTTTCATCTGCAAGACCTTCGATTCCACCTTCGGCTCCTTCACCTTCCTTCTTTTTCTATGCGATTAACATTAGATAAACGGTTAATAACTTTGATGGCATGGCACACATACACATTACAAAACGTCGAAAGTCACCTTCTTAATTTTGCGTTGTTCTTTTTGTTTCCGTCGCTGCTCGACCTTGTGCTGTTTAACCATTTCAGTCAAATTTCCAATGTACTCATCCGTTTGTGAAAGTAGAAAAGCAAGACGTTTGTCTTTCTTCTGATCAATCAATTTACGATATCCTTCTTCATCTTCAGCCATGAGACGACGCATACGCTCCTTTTCAATTCGCTCCTGTTCTTTCTTTTGCTCACGCTCAGCATTTGCATGATGCAGAAGAATAGCTTTGTTGAGACGAACAACTTTTAATTGTTTTTCTTTGTGGTATTCCTTCAATTCCTTGCCATGCTGCATTACGGAAGACAGGAATTCCTTCAAAAACAAATTGTCCATTGTTAAAATCACAAACACGGTAGTGTGATACATGATTATTAAAAAAAAACCCACCTGATGCTTTTGTCGCTGTTTCCTCTCGGCTTCCAATTTTTGTTGTTTCTCTAGTTTCTCTGTAGAACGAGCATCCCTTAGTCCTTGGCTCTTGGTTCGCTTGTAGGCTTTAATATTGACAGAGGATTCTAATGAGGAATCACGTCGCATGCAAGACACTACTTCTTGGCGAAGCTGTCGCTGGAAGTTAAGAAGTCGTAAAGCGCGGAGTTCAATTTGCGCCTTGAGACGTAGATCTTCGGACATTGTCGTTGGTAGAGAGCTTAATTCTAAGAGACGCGAGGTTATCCTCGCAGCCAATCTGCAAATACAGTTGGAATTTATTACTTACCCCTACTTACGGTGCTTCAATAGAAAGTTCATGCAATTGCTGAGGCGTACCTATTTTCTTTTTCATTCAGAAGAACGACTGGATCTATTCCAGCAGGTTTTTCAATTGGTGTAATTCGATTCTGTTTTTGTCCTGGCGTCGCTTGCGGTGTTGGAGTTTGACCGGGTTTTGAAATAGTTGTGATAGGCTGCTGGGTAGGTATTGTCCCTGGCGCGGCTGAGGATGGCGTTGGACTTACCGCTGGAAGTTGCGCTGTTGCTGGAGCTGGGCTACCAGACACAGGTGCACCTGGTTGCTGCTGCATTTGACTCATAGGTGCTGATCCAGGACCTAAAAATTGAACATTAAGTTGACAGTTTTTGCGAAGCAAGGTATCAAAATAATCTACCTGAATAACAAGCATAAAACCCAATTATTCCTTGCTGTTCTGCTTAGTATTTTAGTGCCTTTAGTTTTAGCTATCCTACAACAGTAACTGTGAATGTAACTTCTACCTTGAAATGGAGGACGGGAACCTGTTGGTGGCCCTGAAGGGGGAAGTGGGCCCGGAGGAAAGGTTGCTCCTTCCGTTCGCTTTCCGTGAATAGCTGCCGTAATTTGTGGAGGGATTGGCTGGCTTCGAGCGACCATTCTATACGCCATTATTTGAGCCTTTAGCTGTTGAAGCTGAGGTGAAGACAGAAATGATGGTCTTGATGGATCTCCCGGTGGAGGCCCTCCATTAAAAGGCTGTAAGAACATTAACAATATTTTACACCCTATTTTCCAATCTTCCTGATATTTTCGTTTCAACTTACAGGCCTAATGTTGGGGTCTTGTCCAGGCGGAGGCATATTTGGATTGGTGTTGGGTCCTAATTTCGCTTTCATAGCCATGAGTTGACCGTAGCGCGGATCCTCCTGCATTCCCTTTTCCTCCATTGTGTTTATCGCTCTGTGCAATGCCTTGATACTATCCGGAGGCTGTAAAATGAATTACAAAGTTGAATAACAAAACCTTATATTTTATTTGCCATTTAGAAATAGATTGAGTTTAAGAAATTCATACCGGCCCTTGAGGATTAATAGATGGGTCCTGAGGATGCTGCGGGGGTAAATGGTGTGGTGGTGGGCCCTGGTGATGAGGTTGAGGAGGCATTCCTTGATGGAACTGCGGAGGGCCCTGGGGATGATTACCTTGAGGTTGTGGCATTGGTTGTTGTTGTGGTTGGTGATGCGGAGGGGGACCTTGGTGCGGCTGATGACCTGGGGGTCCCATTGGCAGTGGTTGAGGTGCCATTGGGGCAACACTACCACCATTTTGTGCCATTGTGTCCCACTGCCCAGGTCGCCACAGGCAAGTGGTAAACTAAACACAAATTCTTAACTGTAACAAAACAGAAATAACAAATAACTTAGGAGAAATGTCAATTTTGGACTAAAGTGTTTTCTTGATTTCCAAAAAATGATAACAAATGACAAAGTTTACCCTGAAATTGGATGACTACTACTGCTGCTGCAGAATACAGAAGGAAGGAGGCTGCTCGGCTCAAAACTGGGCTTCATTTGAGTTTCCTTTTTTTTGTCCCCTTCTTCCTCACAAAAATCAATTGGAAGTAGAGTCGCAGTCTGTGCCACTCCTGCGGTACCAATTTTCAATCCCAACAGGCAAAATGAATCAATTTAAGACTAAATTACTCGTTATTGTAAATATTTTCATAATTAAGAAATTACAATTAGGCTAACTTCAAGAATAATTAAGATGCATAATATTTTATATAAATTTTTATTGATTATTTTAAATAATCAACGCCTTAATTAAAATTAAGATTTGTTGTTTTCAGTTTCCCATTTTCTTTGGAAAGTTCTTGAAAATCACTCGATTTCTCAAGGATAGATGGCACAAGACTTTTCAGAGCTCGCGTCCTTAAGTAACTTTCACCGCTAGAATTTCCGGTTTTCAGAAATTATAAAACAAAAATACCCGGATTATAAAATACCGGGGACATTTCTCATGGAGCTTCGAAACCCATAATCTGGACATTTAACTTTTGGATCCAGCACGTTCCAAGATTCATTAAGGGTCAGGAGATCACCGAACCCTGGACTGTGAAAGTTGCATCGTCAGGTTCAGGATCTAAAAAAAATCGAACTTGGTTTCTGCAATTAAAATTAAAATTATTTTTAAACAATTATACAACTACTATAAATAATATGAAATGTTATATCATTAAAATATCAGCCATCATTTTTATTATTGAGAACTAGCCCGTTAGTAATGAAAAAAAGAGTAGGTTTAACATTATTTTAAAAAATATCATGACTTAAATTATCTAATTAAAAACTATATAATTTTCGGTAATTAAGCAAATGCTTAAGCAAATGCTTCGTATAGAATTTCAATTCTAGGAAATTCGTTAAAGCATGCTTGTTTTACATTCTGGTTTTACATTTCGTGATTTCAAAATTCAAGTGCTTCCAATTAATTATAAGACTACTATAAATAATATGAAATGTTATATCATAAAAATATCAGCCATCATTTTCATTATTGAGAACTAGCCCGTTAGTAATGAAAAAAGAGTAGGTTTAACATTATTTAAAAAAAATATCATGACTTAAATTATCTAATTAAAAATTATATAATTTTCGGTAATTAAGCAAATTCTTAAGGAAACTTCGTATAGAATTTCAATTCTAGGAAATTCGTTAAAGCATGCTTGTTTTACATTCTGGTTTTACATTTCGTGATTTCAAAATTCAAGTGCTTCCAATAATGCTTTTATTTCAACTTTGGCTATTTTTGTCAAAATTTGGTACAAGTGTATGAAATTTAAAAAAAGAAGTTTAGAACGGGTATGTTTATGTTAGACAAAATAAGAGGGATCCTTTTGAGTCATAAAATAGAATTAGTGGTTATAATCGTTTTAGGAAAAGTACCCTACATTATATAAATTTTGAAAGAGCCAAGTGGAGAAAGTTGTTTAGTTGCTCTGATCATTTCTTCCGTCCAATTGCCTCCGAAAAGGCTGAAATAGAAATGAGTGCCAATGAAAGTCTGAATTTCCATCCCCTGTAAAGTTAAAAGAAAATGCTTTCCTGTACTTCCACTGGACTAATGCTATTAATGTAATAATAAAAGCAGTAGTTTTCTCCTAATGAATAAATATGTGAGCATGGAATGATGCGGGATTTAGCCTTAATTCCTTCCCATTGTCTACTCCACTTTCCCCACTTTTAGAATAATAAACACTCCACTACCCCTTCCAGATACAAGGCAGTATTATGCCTCGATTGGGATTCTCTTTATGACCCTGCTAGATAAAATCTAGTCAGAATATTTTAGAGTAGTGCCTCAGGATTGAAAATGAGGGTAAATGATTTAATTAGTGATTAATTTCAGTCTGAGGTTTCAGACGTGAAACAAGAGATTCTAACTTTTCCTATTCCAACATACAAGGGTTCTCCACCACTCCTACAACTAATTTTAGAACTCTTTTCCAAATCCACACTTTTAGCCATGCTGTTTAAACTATTCAAAATACAAAGATTTTATTTCAAATTAAAGTTTGATTAGCTTCTGAAAGTATTGTCACAATTACAAATTCCACATTTTTAAGCGAATTTTTACATGCAGAGAGTTTTTTAATGTGTGTTCAAGTTTCTCCACTTTCTCTTTTGACATTCCGGTTTTCTGATAAACTGGAGACAAAATTTCTGGATTTTTGAACGCAGAACAATTGGCTGGTTTGATAGGATATGGTGAGCTTATATTGGCTAATCTCGCTTCTAGTTTTTCGGAAAACCCAAATGAAAAAAAGAGAAAGCGGAGAAAGTTGAACACAAATTAAAAAACCCACACAATTTTAAACGGTCTATAGAAGATACTATAGAAAAGCTAGTGTCAAAAGCAAGCAGAGATACAAAACGAGTAAATGATGCTTTTGCCATATGGCATCCTTTCAGTAACGGTGAAAGCAAAGATTCGAGAGAAATTCGGAAGCGAGGTTTGTGAAAGTTTTGGTGGATTAAATAGTTTTGATGTTGAGCTTGTATCTTGTATTCTTGTGAAAGTAATGAAATAAGTGAGGGTGGGTGGTGCAATATCATTTTACGACAGTGGAAATCCTTATTTCTGCTTCACAAGCCTCCAACGACTCCTGTTGTGAAGATTAATATGAATATGAGCAACTACATGTAAAGTTGTGCTAATCCAATTTATATCTTCACTACAAACCATGACCAGAGAATTACAATGGCATAACCTACACAAATTCATACAGATTACAAATTGAGGTAGCCACATCTTCCTGTTCTAATTATTACGAACCAACGTCCACAACATTCTAAACATTTCAAATGTCCAATTGACTTTGAGGTTTTCCCACGTTATCTCAAACGAAAGTCACAAACTAGGAAATACGCTAATTAAATAATTAACACGCTAAACATAACAATTCTAATGATACCACACTCTAACACTCCTCAATCTGTAAAAATTTGTTCAATTTTGTTCAATTCTAAACTGAACCTTCAGAGGTTTTTTTTTAAAAGTGTGTTCAACTTTCCCCGCTTTCTCTTTTTTCATTTCGTTTTTCGCAA
>JABASL010000704.1:0-14552 GCA_019775825.1 Neanura muscorum | reverse complement strand
AAAATTACGAAAAGTTGAAAGGTATGTAACGTTTGTCGCTCTTGTACGAAAACATAACCGAATCAATTTCCACGTTCTCAAGTAGGATTTATATTGCCTTGTACACAGGGTTTTTAAAGCTCTTTTTAATTTTCTCCGCTTTCACTTTTTTCATTTCGGTGTTCTGAGAAACTCGAAACAAAATTTCCGAAAAATAGGCTGGTCATAAATAAATCGGAGAAAGTAGTACACGCTTTATGAAACTCTTCAGGTAAGATATTTTATAGTTCATTGTTTAATTATTACTTTAATTAATCATTTTTAATTCAGTTTTTAACTTTAATTTTTTAGCATCGAAAGGTAAATACGATATTTCTGCTTGTGCGTTGGTCTCCGACACCGGTGGGAAGGTTTAATAATAGAAGTGAACACACAAAAGTAGAAAGTCGGTGATAAAAACTTTTAACTGCCAGTGAGTATACCAGTATTGCCTTTTGAATATTTTTTTTTTCGATTTTAAATCGTGAACTTAAATGGAATTCAATAGTTTTACTTTGCCTATGTTTAAAAGCCCAAACATTGTACCAAGTAAGTGTATTACGTGTGGTGTGCAAGAACGACTTGAAACATCTATGATTCCATAAAATTTCTCGCGGAGTTTAAAGTGAAGCGTCATTTCGTTAATTAGAAAGGATCAATCAGTATTCTGAAAGTGTTAGATAGCACTTAAGGATACTCCAAGAGGCTGAACTGCGACTGGAAAGGATGGATTACATCCGGTTTAATTATTATCCTTAAGTGATCTTTTTAATTTGAGGTTTTGAGAATAATTGATGAGATTTTAACTCAGCTCAAGTGAAAATGCTTAGTCAGTTCATCCACGGTCGAGATTCATTTTGAAAAGATTAGTTTTCTAATTTCCAGTTTCTTTTAGAATTAAAAAAATGAAGATTACATGGAGCATTAGTGTGATTTTAGAAGCATTGCGCTTGAGCCTTGAGCCGTTCTGACTTTGAATGTCTCTCCCTTTGCGTGTGCTACTACTTCTGGACTAGGAATTGATCCTTACTCGTGTGTGTGTTTGTAGGATGAGGTTTAGTAACAACAGAGTGTAGTTGGAAACGGAAGCAAATAGCGGAAGAACACTAGAATTCAGTAGAGCAACCAGTCAGCTCAGCATCTTCGTGTCTCACATTCTTTTTGGGAGAAAGGCCCAGAGTGAAAGTCAGAAGTGCCAGTTTCTAAGTCTTGGTTCCAGAGTCAGATAAGTTGAGTTCTGGAGTTGGAATCTTTTTTCGTTTTGGACGAAAGTAAGTAGAGGAGGCAAGGGAAGAACAAGTCCCAGTTCAAATCCACCTAAGCTCCAGTTTGGATCTCTAAAGGGGACCCATCAGGCTTCAAGTCAATAGAGAAAGTGACAAGGAACAAGATATACAATGGGCTGCAAAACATAACACTAACATCGTCAATCAATATCACCCAATTGTAGCAGCTCTGACATTGTGACAAACAGTAAATAGGAAGGGTGACAAAATTTTATACTCATATAAAATTAATTAACAATTAGAATCCAACAATGTAGCGAAAAAACGTTAGAAAACCACCAACAGAGAATTGCGTCAAAACCGCTAGAAGAAGTCTTCAGCTTCCGCAATGTTGCAGAAAAACATTGATCAACATATGGACAAATAGTAGTAATTGATAACGGAGAACGAAACGAACTGATGAATAAGGCGAACCAATGTCCTAATCCTACAACGACATAAAGAAAGGAACAAGGAAGTCAAAAGCGAAAGGTCAAGTAAAAAAAGGAACAGTCACAGCAGCGAGCGATCAAATTGCAAATTGTGATTGGTGCAAAAACGAAGGCGTAGTTTGACCTAATTGTGTAAACTTTTGAATTGGATATTGTGTAAACAGGAGGAAAGTGGAAATTGGACTCCTTTCCAAAGTGTCCACTTTCACTATACTCTTAGGACTCAATTTCATTCCATGCTTGGAACAAAATTCACGATCCTATCAGAAAAAGTTTGGACAAAAAGTGTGTTAAAACAAACACGGAATGTGTTAGTGGTAAAATTTAGAATTGGCGGCAGTAGAATATAATTACACTTGACTTTTAAATAAGAACAGAAGTTGACTTGGACGGCAAACTTTGATGTTCAAACTAAACTGTAACAGTGCTAGGAAAAAGAAAAGTGAACAAGGGAAATTGAATTTTCCTGATTGGAGAATTTGAGACATCTCCTTCGCTTTCACTTTTGCTTTCACTTTGTAAAAAAAACGCTCCTTAAAAGTTAGAAAGTTGGAACGGACGTTTAAGAAGAAAGTGGAAATTCCTTGAAGCCAATTCTAACCAACTCCTCCACGGCCCAAAAATTGGAAGACTTAAAAAGTGTACGTACATGCATGAAGAAAAGTTGGACTTTTTGTTACACAAGTTGAGTGAGTTACTAACTTGAATTGACAGATCGTATTAAAGTTATCCTAGGAAGAAGAAAAAACTGATTTAGTTTAGACAACTTTTTTTCCTTCTTCGTCTTCCGTTTTGATCAGACACTCTGGTTTTATGCTTCAATCTTAAGTTTACTTCTGGGACATTTTTTCATCATTTTGTTATCAAAACTTTGAGCACTCCACCTGCCCCATCCAAAAGAAATTAAAGACACAATTGACTTGACAGCGTGGAATTGCCAATTTCTAAAATAGACTTCCAACACTCCACAATTTTAAGACCAATTTTTATGGCAACTAACGTACGCGTGTTGTACACTTTCTCCAAATTTACTCGTAAACATGAGTAAATCCTATTATTTAAAATAAGAGGCTTGTTCAAGCACTTGAGAATTGATTGTGCTAGAGAGCGCTCTATTTTCTACACATCTAAATCAAGTTTTTGCAAAAAGAGAAGTTTTGCAAGTTTTCCCTAAGGAGCAACATGTTGAAGAGTGCTGATTCCTCAAAGGCAGGTAAGAAAAGAAAATAAGGTCGATCTTAATCAGCTTTACGTCAATTGCCGTCATCAAGAGTTCTTTGAATCGTCCATACACGCCGCCGCTGGTAGCCTTACACTACCAAATCCCAACTTTCTCCACTTTACTTTCTTCTTAGAAAAAAGTTCTTAATTAACAATCTCTTCTGCTCATACTTTACAAATTTTCAAAAGGGTTTTAAAGAGAAAGAAGCAAAAATCGGCAAAAGGAGCCTAGAGAATTATAGAAGCGAGAAATTGTAAGCCTCTTAAGTAAAGCGAGGCGGATTTCTTTCCGCACGCATTTTCACGCTCTCTTCCCTTTTTCGCGCCCGTCCGCCTATATTCAAACTCACACCCTCCTCCATTCCCATTTATTTCGAATGGAAAGATAGAGAAAGGAGCTAAATTGAATCTTAAGATTAAAGAGAAATGACGGGGATGGGTATTCAATGGAGCATCATTAGCTCATTCCCCAAGAATGAATGAAAGATGAATGGGAGAAACCAAAAAACCTACTTTCCCTTTTACAATTCAAGAAATATTTTTTTTTAGAAAGGGAAAGTTTTAGCCGGAGGAAAAATGGGAAGAAAGGAAGCGTTGAATTATCTCAGTCTATTAATTGTCAGCGGCAGGTGTAGAGAATTTTCAAAAGAAAAAAGAAGCGAGACTGTTTCTCTTTTGAAAATGAAGGCAAAAAATTTGAGAAGCAAAAAGAAAATTATTTTTGTTTACAAAAGCGAAATAAAAACAAAACAAAAAGTTGGCCAGAGGCTTCGGCATGAATTTTCGGGTTTTAATCAGCCTTCATCTTCCCCTTTGTTATAGAGCTTCATTTCATAAGCAAGAGACGTAAGGTTTTTAGGTTCGCAAAATTTTCCAGGTACTCATCTTTGAAATATTGAGAAAAGAAGTCCACAATTTGTCGAAATTTAACACTCCGCTAAATTTTCTTAGCCGTGGAAACTAACTTAAATTCAATTAAGCAGGAATTTTTGAATTATGATATGCCACATTCGAGATTCAATTTCCACTTTGAAATTCAGTTTGAAAAATACGTAAATGAGCTAAATCAAGTCGGTATCAAATTGTTACTGGACATTAGACTAGTTTTATGGAAGGTAATTACGCTAGGATAGAAATATAATTTACGTGCTGCGGAATTTTAAATATAGTTTTCAATTTCCCGCACTTACACAGAGGAGAGGTGTAATTGGAGAATAATTTGTAACGAAAGTAATTCTTATGTAATTGTACAGTAATTGGAGCTGTAAACCTAGTTCTTGTCTAAATGTCAATTAATACGGATAATTTGAAAGGAGAGAACGTGCCTTTGGCCGAGAAGGTAATTTAAAAGGAAATGGATGTTGGTGAGATCCTAATCTGGATAGATTCTGAGGAGGAAGCGACAGCAGCAGTCGCAGCGCTTTCCTTGTGAATCGACATTGTGCTACTTCCATTCCATCCAACAGTCCATATTGAGACATACGGTGGAAGACATTTAGTATGTGTGCCTCTCTTTTTACTTCCCTGCTTTCTTCCACGTATGGAGTCCCAATTTATGTCGAGCAATGCATACAAATGTAGGGAATTATGTTAGTAAAGTCCAATTCTACAAACTAGAAGTTAGGCAACCTACCTTTCAAAAACTACGAAAGTTTAGGGAACGCAAACCTTAAAAAGAAGGAGTTAACATCTATCTTACCGAAAAATGGACCAGCTGGGTTTGCCAATTCTTGGATATTCAAAATGGAGGGAAAAAAAAGGTTGGAAGAAAACGTAAATTCAAAAAAATCCCGCTAGACTCCCTCCGGCTGCGCTCTAAAATGTCATTTAATTATCACTCATAAAGTCTTTTTTCAGTTGGAACGAAGGAATTGAGTTTTGTAACTTTTGTAAGTTGCCATTGGGCAAAATGAGACGAAGAGATTAGGTTGAAGACGTTGAAAAAAAGAAGAAAGTTGTTTGTTTTAGGATTTAAATATGTTCTAAAAGAGAGAGGGAAAACTGAAAATTTCTGCTTTTAAGTGCATTGTGGCGTCAAATGGAGATAAGAGAATGAAAATGAAAGTGCAGACAAAAAAAACTAAAAGAAGAGGGAAAAAGACAAAAAGTTTCCATTTTCGTTTTTGTTCAGTTCGTTGCCTTTTTTTGTTGCATCTATTTTACTTTCTCTTTGGAGAAATCTGCAAGGGAGTAACAGAGAGACGTATTTGAATCCTATTTTCTCCTGATATTTTGGGCCAAACGATCAAATCCTTTTGTTTCCTTTTTCGTTTTCTTAACTAAAAACTCGTAACTTGGTACCAAAAACTAACGGAAGTTTTTGAATCTGTTGCGCATTGCACAGCACGCGCGAGTTTTTCATCCTGTCCCACATTCTCTCAGCTGTCGATTCTCCTTTCCATCCACTTGCATCCATTTTGAAAGTTACACAAAAAAGGAGTTTAGACAATAGTGCCAAGAGTAGATTAGGAAAAAAGCTTTTCTCTATTCCTAAGTCTGATCATCATTTGGCCCCAACTGGAGTATTTTCCGTTCATTAAGAACTTTCTCCTTTAGAATGTGAAAGTAAAGGGCCCTTGTTCTTCTATTCCAGAATCCAAACACACTTTGCTATGGGAACTAAGCATTCAATTGACACAGCTGCCACCCTTCTTTCTTCTATAACGGACCCTCCTCTGTGTAGTCAAAGGTTCAAAACAGACCTCTTCTCCTAAGCCTGCAATCAAAACCGGTCAAGGGTCATTCATCAGCTGACGGTAAACAATCCTCTGACACTCCTTGTCATTTGCATAATTCCTTCTAAGCTTATATCACTACTCAACTTACAACAAAGCCTTCATCTCTACCTCTTATTTCAGCGAATGTCAAACATTCTAATTGTAAACTCCCATTGTGTGCGACAGGAGTATACAAGACGCTCTAGTAAACAGTTTTTGAGAGCCATAACTGCAAAAATAGAATGATAAAATAATTACTAAAAGTGTTGGGAATATTTAATTATTGTTGAAGTTCAACCTTCTCCTTGAGTAATCCGTATGTTCGCTGCCGTCGCTGATTTGCCTAATTTCTGTGCATCGTAAGTCTGTTAGTAGAAATAAGAAAAGGATGTTGGAACTGATACCAAAGTGAAAGTTCCATTGCAGAGCGGAGGGTTAAAGGTGAAAAGCGACGACGTCTGTGACCCAGATGAAAACAGAAAAGGGCTTGGGCCCTGAGCCTATGCAAATTCTTATTTGGTAGGGAAAGGATCACATTTCAGCTAGTAGAAGTAGAGAAGTGACATCAGAGTAGACAAAAGAGTTCCATCGGATCAAATCCACGGCCGCATGTCACCCGCCATGGAAAAAGAAAGGAGTTACTTAGTCAATGCTTTCTAGGAAGTAAAGATGTCAACAGAGTCTGCATGGAGTCCCACATCTAGCAAGTACAGGAGACACAGGCAGAATTCTGTCAAAAGAAACAAGAGAAAATACTGGCAGACATCCCATAGTGAGCTCCAAATGCCAGGCTACGTCTACTTTTACACAAAATGGCACCCACTAATCCTCAGTTGGAGTCCTGAGTAATGCTCAAACTGATAAGAACAGCGCAATTTTTCTTTGTTCATCTCTGTTGGAAGTCTAAAAACAAACGAATTGAGGCTTTCTACAACCTTTCGATCAAAGTGCCCTATATTCTTTAACTTAAATCCAATTAAACCGAGCATGACCTTGAGATTTAGAGACAGGCCCGGTTTAGGCCCCGTTATCGTTAGAGGGAAGCATCGCGGCGGCGTCAAGTCAATTGCAGTATTATTAAGGAAGCGTGAAATTATCATAACGAACACCTTTACTCGGCTAGGCCAAGTACGTACGAGATTTGATGCTCATGGGACACGATAGAGATTTGACGTAGCAAAAAACATCATAACCCTACCTCGCGGGTAACAATCGTGTGGGGTGTACTAGTATCCCAATGGAGCTACTGCAATGGGCCCGCGGTGAAGTGGAAACACCCCTCTATCAAAATACATACATATGTACATACGTGGGGTGTACTAGTATAATTGGTGGTCCAAGATCTTGGCAAAACAAAGCTATGAGGGGGAGGGACAGCCATGACAATGTGGCAAAATGGGCATGTTTTATAACTTTGATGTGGGTGTATTTGCTAATTCGTTACCTGTCAAGTGTCACTTTCGGTCATATATTTCAAAGACTAATTCCTTTAGGATACCGACCGAAGTAACGTCACTCCAAGAAGTTTTGTGAGTTTGGCAAAGTTAGGTCAAAGTTCAAGCTAAGTTTTAAGTGAACTTTGTAATGATCATGCAAGGGAATTAAAGTCTGTCACAAGGGAGAAAGCACATTTTCCGTTATAATATTTATTCATCTAATTAGCATATAAGGGAGATGGGGAGATGAAGTGAGACCACGATAATATTGTTAGTGTCTGGAAATGGGGAGAGTGGCAAGTGCTTCTTCTAGCTTAGCACCCAATCACCACTCCTCATCGCCTCGTCCTTAACGACCACTCCCAGGGCCACTGAAGCCTAAGTACCCCCTCATACCCTTATCACAACCTAGAATCTCATTGGATTGGTAAGGGAGATAAGGCTATCAGTACATGCAGTTTGTCATAGAGTGTGACAATGGGGAGTAGGGGTAAAGGGTGACAATGTTAACAAGATGACTCCATCTCCTGTTCTCAATGAGAAAGTGAGGAGGGCACTGGGGACAAATAATAATGAAAGTATGGATTCATCCTTCCCCGGCCCTTCATTCCCCTTTTTCATTCCCATTCACTTTCTCTTTTCATCTCCTTTTATTGGCTTTTAGCCTCGGAGGATGAGCATTACGACTTTTGTCACCCTCTATAACCATAGTCGCCCACATCAAGCAGGGTGACATCATTCTCCCTCAACCATCTAATCCTCAAACAAGATATTTCATTGGGTTCTACCCCAGCAAAATTAGCACTTTGGTAAAGTAGCAGCCGGTCGTTTTAGATGCTCGTCGGAGCCAAGATGACGCAAGAGTGATTGAAGTGAGGGACACGTGGTCAATGAACTTAAATTTCCGCCTCTGTATTATTCCAAGTGGGGAAAGCGCTCATCAAAATGGCGACATCACAAATTGAGACAGCCATAACTCGGACATGCATGATATCCGAAGTATTCCCGGAAGCACGAAATATTTTTTCAGTTTTCACATACTACATCCTGGTAATCGTTACGTAACGTCACTGTTTTCATATCAGTAGCATTCTCTTCCTTATCCTGATGTCGCTACTGGCAATAGTTCAGATGTTATAGATATGGATGTCGTTTATCATTGCTGTTTAAGGCAACAGTGTCACGGCTGGTACAAATGGTGTCTTCTGTGCTTGAAGTTACGGTGCCGCTATGCTCTGGTTGTGCGTGCATTGTGATTTACAACAGTCGTCGAGTTGCCGTAATGTCATCAGCGGTTCCCAGACCATGGTGTTGCGAAATGAAGGCTAGGTATGACCGTATTTGAAATCTGATACGCCAACATTTGAATACAACAATTACTTAACTACATTCAGGAATTGAGGGACAGCAGTGAGGGTTGACTGAATTTAATTCTTTGAAAAGGAAATGTTAATGAGATCCTTAATAATTGATGAACATTTCTGAAATGAAGTGTCCCGAGTTAGGGACTGGTGGGGGACAAGTGGAAGACAGACACTTCGAATTCACTTGGGTATTTGTGGGAATGGTGATGAATTTGATCAAAGAGAAAGTGAGACGTCCGTTGTCAGTGTCAGTTGTTGGGACGAAAATAAAAGTAAAAGGGAGGGGAAAAGTTGACAAGCCCAAATGCCCATTTTTTTCCTTTAGTTTGCAGGAGATTTGAAACTTGGAAACTGCCTTCCCCCTCGGAATCTGTCCCCACTTCATAATATTGTGAAACATGGCTTGAATTTTAAGTGTCCCTGATCCTTTTTCAAACTTCCTTTCTCTTTATGCTTTCTCTCGGAGAGATACACGCACTTTGTATCTCCTCAGTCCTCATCGTCTCTTAACGGAAGCTAAGGCTGGAAACATAGAAAGTGGAAGTATTTTAGTTAAATCTAATATTTGCACTACGAGACACTTCACCCTCTGCTTTGGCTGGGCTTTTGAAAGGGTGAGCTAGCGATACAGGGTGATCAAACATTCGAAGAAACAAAACTCCAACCAAAATGGCCCTTCCTTTCTCTTCAAACGTTTTGGAAACGAGTCGTTAGGAAGCTTTTACGGTTACCGAAAACCTTCACCCACCCTATGATTTGGATAGCATCCACTTTCATCCTAAAACATACAGAGAGTCAAAACATGTAAGTTAAACTTGGAAGAATCCTAAAAGAGATCGATCATGAACAAGCGAGTTTTGACTTGCCAAACTACGTCCATCAACTTCGCTAACTTTCTCTTCCGACTGAGAATAGCTTCAAGAAAAAATTCCTTTACATGGTGATCTTCCCTTAAGTACACGGTGGTCATACAAATTCTTGACTGAAAAATCTAACATCAGGAGTCAGGAGGTATCTCTGAAAATGGGTTAAGCAGGAAGCTAAACTTTCAAACATTCTGTATTTTTCTTGATTGCCTCGTGTTTGTGATGATAACAGATGAGAAAGGGAGGTTTAGACTTCAACGGTGATGCTTTTAGGNCAGGAGGTATCTCTGAAAATGGGTTAAGCAGGAAGCTAAACTTTCAAACATTCTGTATTTTTCTTGATTGCCTCGTGTTTGTGATGATAACAGATGAGAAAGGGAGGTTTAGACTTCAACGGTGATGCTTTTAGGCTGAAGTTATTGAAAGGAAAGTGCTTGAGATTTAACAAAAATGCCTTCAGTTTTGGAAAAATGTGGGATCAATGTATTTTTTCCAATGATAAAGAATAAGATTTTCGTAGTTCAAGTGTTGTATAAATTTTGAGTCATTTCATGAATGTGAATCAGATGACTCAGGGTTGTTAAAAAAACTAGGTTACTCAACAATTATCGTCAGGAAATTACAATCAATGTAATTTAGGGTTCATTTCGTACCGAATCAAGGGACATACTAAACGATTCCACGTTTATTCAGCTTAATGGCTTAAGTTGGTTTGGTCAATGACTAACAAAACATTCTTAGGTCACAATGGCTACATGCCATTCGTTGATCAAATATATGAAAAATCTGGGCGAGTCGAGAACGCTCATACAAACTAACCGCAGTAAAATTATGTAAAATGTCAGTTTAAATATTTTTAAGAGTGGAAAAATCCTAGGACGGTAATCCACCGAGTAGTCCTACCCGCATTTGCGTTTCGAGGATACAATCTTGCGTAACCAACAACATCCAGGGGCTAAATTAAATTACATTTTAAAGCTATTAGAATTTTAAAGCTACTGATCAGAAATAGAAACAATTTCAAAAGAATTAGTTGCGCGCGGCAAGGACTTAAATTTATTCCATTAAAAAGATATGGTACATATGTAGAACGAAAGTTGTGTGTTTGCGTCGTCTATTTCTTTTTGTTATTCGTCTCATTTCGAATTGCCCTCCTTATTTAATAGGATTATTTATGTCCTTACTCATAAATCTCCTTAAGTTTTGGCAAATTATGTGTGCGGTCTCGGCCGAAAGGATTTTTTGAATAGACAGTGCTTTTCTGGAAACACATGCAAGCACAATTACACCGAACAAAAGCTTTCCCCTAAAGCCCTACCCATGGGCGACCGCCAGTAGTTGACATTTTTTAAACTAGAAAAGGTGGGCTTACGCGTCTACTTTTAAATCGTTCTCTTTCCCATACAAAATTCTTACCAAGAAGGACGACGGCACATTTTCTAACTGAACACGTTCCTGGAAGAAAGTGCTTGTGAAATATTTTGCGTTCATCTGGAAGGGTTCTTGGTTTAAATGGTAAGCAAATTCTACGACCTCCACCACCACCAATACCATACCCATTTTCTCACTTTCACCCATTTCTAGCCTTTCTCGTGGGAATAAGGTAGGGAGTTCATTGTGAGCAAGCAGGAGTTGATACCTAGAACACAATAATTTAGGAATTAGCTATTTGCCTTCCAGGCCCCACTACTATAGTGAGCGTGTTTCCTTCTCATTTACATAGAATAGGAGAAAATGATGATGATGATGATGATGAGTTTGCTTTCTCTTTTCTGCTTACTTTCTCCGTCTTCCCCAGAACAGCACAAGTTGTTAATTTCAAATGCAGAACGGCAGAGTATAATAACTTATAGCCTTAGGTCCACTTCAATCACTTACATTCACAAGGAAGAAAAAAGTTTAGTTGGGAGTTCCGACCACTACCACCGTCTGCCTGTCTGTAAAATACACAGATACGAACACACGCCGGGTCTTTAATTATTGAATGAGTAATTTACTCAACCATGTGCCAGGAGGCTCGCCTAAACGTACCTTGACCTAAAACATTTTAGAATAAAGGGGTAAATGACTCCGTAGCATGTTAATTAACAATTGAGAACCGGCTAAGTAGACAGTGCATATAGTTAATACTATTGTTCATTACCGCAGAGCACGACAGCTAATCAATAATGAATGTAGAGACTCATGCTAACGCCAAAAGTCAACAACAACACAACTGTGCATATGGACATAATCAACTTTCGAAAGAGTAGGGTTTCTTTGGTACAAAATTGAAACCGTGCAATTTGTTAAATTGTTCCACAACCAACAAGGTTTCGAATCGCTACTACATGTGTTGACAAAAACATATCTGCGAACCTGTGGATCCAGGTTTGATGCAATGTTCTCTAAAACAAAAAAAAACGTTTTTATGAAACGATTAAACAGCTTTAGTATTCATACTTTTAGATTACGTTATTGAAGTTAGTTGGATTTGAGTTTTTAGTAATTTTGTGTTATTATTGTTAGTGGTTTATCTCCAATTGTTCAGTCTTCTTCTTCACTACTGCTGCTGTGACCACCACTGCGCACAGTTTTTTTCGCCTGTTTGACTTGAAACTTCTTTGGTTCGTTATTTGATGACTCTGGTGGATGATTTTTATCTCCCTTGTAATCCAGACCATCAGCAATTCCGAGTCTCCATTCCAGCATCTCCGTTGAGAAGGAGTCTGTATTCCCCAGAGTCGTGAAACCCACGATTCTGTCCACAATGGTTCCATCCACACAGATTAGAATTGATGGAATGACCTTAATATTCAGTTTTTCTGTAACCAACAGTAGTAAAAGTTACTTAAGAATTTACAACAACATATAATAAGTGTTTTCATTTATAATTCATGAAATCTCAGTCCGTCTCAATTTACCTGTTAAAAACGGAGCTTTGTCCACTTTCAACTTGATGAATTTGGTCTCGAGGTGAAGTGGAGCCAATTTTTTCAAATGGGAATCGACAATTTCACATCGAAAGGTCGTTGAACTGTAGAAGTGAGCGACGACCTTGTTTGAAGCTGTGCAAGTAGGGAAGAAGTCTTTCTCACTGGACAATTCCGTGTACTCTCCATGACCCTACAAAACGGATTAACTTAGGTAATATGAACTTGGCGATTGTATTCCCGTTATGAAAGATAGAATGAACTGAACGGACTTTTCGTTCCGACGAATATTATTAGAATTTAGTTTTAGAGACAACTCACCGCCTGTTTCCACTTTTGTTCATTGACCTGTCGTTCCTTGATGGCCTTGACCCTGGCTGCTCTAATAGCTGCCAATTCATCCTCGTCTGGTTGAATTTGAAGGAGCTCCAGCTGTGTGTCAATTTGTGACTCAAGTTGCTTGGTAATGTTTTCAACTAGACTATTTAAACCCACGTCATTCTCATTGACATGAGCCATATCACAAGCGATTAATCAACTGTAGATTACTAATTCAATTAATTACCTAGAAATCAATCAATTAAAAGACCAACTAATACAGAAAAAAACAAGTTAGGAGCACGCACGGCACGTTGTTCTTGTGTTGTTTTATTTTGTTATTATTTATTGCCTTTTTTGGAATTGTCATTCTCTGATGTGCAAAATTCAAATGATAAATTTTACGCGCTTTGCCATTAATTGAGAATTAAACAAAAGCAACATTTTATTTTTTGTCCGACATCCTGTTGGGACTCTCAACCTAAGTTTGCAAAATCAACGAATTAAAATAAACGATTTCGGCTTTATTCAATGGTGTATGTAGTCGTGAATGTAAATTGTTAATTTCCTAAATATTCTTGGTCCTGCCAATTTTGGAGGAGCAGCGTGGCACTTAGGCAGAAATGTGGAAGTCCTTCGGCATTATCTTTTCTGGCGATGAAGTTATACGACATTTCATGTTCAAATTCTGCCCTGATTGCGCATGTGAAATAATTAAACTCCGCCAAAAATCAAGGCGTAAAGAAAGCGTAGGTTCCTTCAATGCCTGAAAATAAGATGTTTTGTCTATATGAAATTTTAAATTCATCAAATTTAAAATTTAAATTTCCTAACTCATGAAAGTTGCCTTCAAATCTTGACAGAAATAGGTTACACGTGTTGAATTAACCCAGGTGATCTGGGTCATCCATGTCATTGGACTGTTATTGAATTCCCTGGTAATTTCATCCCAACGTGGCCATTCTTAAGAGATGGAAGTCAAGGTGGCAGGATCTATACCTTCAATTTTCCTGAAGCTCCACGGCTCTTTCGTCTAATAAATGAAATTTTCACTTTCGGTTTTTCCTGAATTTCTGTTGATGCATTTTATCCGACTGTCAAGTAAACTATCCTCAACTAAAGTATAACCCCTTTAAGACTACGACGATTGCACCTAAGGTTGAATTACTTGTCGCCATTATCGTGTTTATCTGGGTCATCCATGTCATTGGACTGTTATTGAATTCCCTGGTAATTTCATCCCAACGTGGCCATTCTTAATATCAAGAGATGGAAGTCAAGGTGGCAGGATCTATACCTTCAATTTTCCTGAAGCTCCATGGCTCTTTCTCTTTCGTCTAATAAATGAAATTTTCACTTTCGGTTTTTCCTGAATTTCTGTTGATGCATTTTATCCGACTGTCAAGTAAACTATCCTCAACTAATGTATAACCCCTTTAAGACTACGACGATTGCACCTAAGGTTGAATTACTTGTCGCCATTATCGTGTTTTAAAAATAAAATTGTGAAATAATAGGCCGTTAGGGTTCAGGGCGCGTTTGTGCAATGTGTTTTGAAATTCGCGTGGAATGAGAAAGTTAAGTGGACTTGGCAAAATTGGGAATTATTGACGTACTATAACGGTACTGTTTTTGGGAAAGGAGGAAGGAAGGAAAGCTAAGCCAAAGCGAGAGAAAGAAGCCAATATTTGCGAATGAATACCCAAGAGCCCTTCAAAAATCCACTTCTAGAAAACGAAGTATTTTACGTTAAACTTGTAAAATATAGAATGGGCTTCATATTCCATCGTCAAAGCACACTTCAACAACATTACATTTAACTCAAATTTCAAGAAACGGAAATCCAAGGGTACATGCAGAGTTTCATTCAACGATTTCAAATTAAGTAGCACTTCAAAATGATTTACAAATTATTTCATGTTTTTTCATTAACTTTGTGTAATTTTACACCTTAATAACAGAAAACATAGACTCAGACTTCGT